>OMLP01000242.1:3023-13132 GCA_900302685.1 Spondyliosoma cantharus | reverse complement strand
TTAATAAAGCAACAAAAAGTCTTGGTAAAGGTGAGCAATGGTAATATCTGAGTTAGCTAAATGTGCAATATGTAAGAACTGGCCACCTGTTGAATTCATACTCAAAACAAATAGGGGCTGCAGCAATACTAAGTAACCTCTAACTGCTGTCAACTATAGATGCCATTAGTTAGTTAGCTCTGTTAGCCGTGTAGCTAGCAGTCTTGACTGGGATCTGAAAGAACTATAGAAGTGTTATTGTTTACACTACTAGAACAGGGGCATAGATAGCCAAAGTCATGTCCCTACCGGTGGACCCCATTGGACCTTATTTTGGAAAAACTTTGTATGGTAGTGAATGGAAAGAGATAAATATTTTTCAAACATGTGATTTTTTGTAAATTAAAAAAAAAAAAAAAAAAAAAATCAACTAGAAAAAGTTGTAGTTTGACGTAGAACTACTGAAATATAAGACTGTGAAAACAAGTAATTATAAAGACTACACATCAGTCGTGTTAGTAACATCATCTCTTCACCAAAACCCGTAACTTTGTAGAGCTGGTCCAGTATGTTAGCTTGCTCACAAAACTTACAAACTGCCCTTTCACAGAACTGCAGTTGCCATACAGTCAGTTTTATTGTGATTTTCACTTTTGTCAATAGTTTTTCTGTGCTGAGTTGGAGACGGTTTACTTCACTTGGAAGTTTAAGACAAAACTAAATGGTATTCTGCTTTGTATACAACAAACTGTGATTTTCTTGACTTGAAAATCGTCTTTTTAAGTGACTACGAGGAAAATCTAACTGTTTATGAAACAGTCTTGTGATTCCTCTGATGATTATAAATGACCTGTAACATTAAAGTGCATAATGTGCATACTACACTAAACGTATGTCTTACTTTAATCTCTATCTTTCTGTTTACTTGTCGGTTGTTTCTCTTTGTGTCTCTCTTTTTTGCTGTGGACACACAAACACACACTGCAGAAGCAATATCATTTCACTGTTTCTGGGTCTGTGACCCATGGGGTTCTCTGCTAACCCTCCTGTCACTCATTTCTGCAACAAACAAAAAAGAAACCCCAACAAAGTATCGAGTAAGCAGTTTCTATTCTGCTGACCACAATGCCCCCCCCACAAAGGCCAATCATACTGGGATGAGTTACTGGATGTCATGGACCCACACAAACATGCCCAACTCTGTGTGTGTGTGTGTGTGTGTGTGTGCTTGTGCAGAGGGAGTTGCTGTTTGTCAAGACAAAAAAGAGATACAGCGTTTGTTAGGACACACACGCACACAGAAACACACAGAGCAAAACTTATGCCTCCTTACTATATTGTAAAGTCGTGATATTGGTTTTGTAAGCTTTTGGGGTTATACTGGATTTATTTTGTTGTGTTTGCAGGGTGGAGATATTAGCATAATCTGGGTCAAAGCCTATGAATGAGGATGTGGATGCATGTTTTACTGTTCTCCCCAAAGACTACAGCAGAGCCCAGTTCATACATAATTCACTTGACTACAAGTGTCTCTAAGAAGAGATGGTGAGAGAGAGAGAGAGAGAGAGAGTTGGACAGACAGAAAGAGAGATGATACAATTCTTCCAAAAAGATACACTTTTCAAAACCGACGAAAGTAGTAAAGGTTTTTTTGTCATCTGGGGCGAAAATGAATGCTTATTTCACATCTACAGAAAAAAAACAAGCCTGTTTTAATTAAGAAATAACAGGAAAGTGACATCTCTGTTCTAGTTCATAGTCTCATCACAAATTTTACAAAGGGTCCCAAGAATGCCTCAAGCCCTGATCATAAACGAGCCCCAAACCACTTAGTTTGCAGAGTCCTTTGCTTGCTTTCCCTTTTTTTTTAGCATTCGAAGATGAATAATAAATATGCAACTTCTGGCTAGACTTTCAACATAAAGCTTGCTGACAGACAGTTAACATATTGTGTCTTTTGGAGTGTTATTAGCATTGTGTTGTCACGGTCTGGTTAGGTTCAGGCGCAAAAACTTCTTGGCTTCGTTTAGGAAAAGATGCTACTGTGGGTTAAAATAACTACATTCAGTCACGTCAATTATTTTATGTAATTTATGCATGTAAACTGACCTACATACACAACACAACACAACTGAAAAACAACTCAATATTGACTCTTGGTCACACACGGGTTGTGAACCCCAGTTTCCAGGTAGGTTGACAGTGTAATGCTCTCCCTTCTCAGTTTCATAGATTATCAATCTGGGTGATGAAGCCGCTAGTACTTGTTATTTAGCTAATGTTAAGTGTGTTATATGGTAGTTTTTTTTTTTTTTGTCATGTCGACGCTGTCCATATTTACACTCATAGCTCATCTACATCTCTCTCCCTCTCTGCTATGAGTCAGCATCAAACTTTTGATGATCAGCTGATAGTTTCGAAAATGCAGCCTCCTCAGCACCCAAACAACACGATCAGAATGTATAGCTCCATGGCCCAGGTCGAGTGCAGTGGGATTCTCTCAGCAAAGCAGTTGTCTTTTCCTAAATCCTTTTGGATTCTCTTTCACATCTTTCCTTGACCTCATGGCATTTTTCCATCAGGGTTAAGAAAAAGTGGTTAGGAAATGACATAGGAGATGACTATTCAACCGTACCACAAGACTGAAGTACACTTTATGTGAGTTTTGTTTATAATTCATATCAACTTGATATCCAGATTGTTAATTTACATGTACAGCCTATCATCTCAACATATGACTGCTCAACTGCAGGCAAAGTGCACAAGATAGGCTTGATATTTTACACATGTAGTCTGTGCACCTGCAGTCGTGTGTGTGTGTGTGTGTGTGTGTGTGTGTGTGTGAGGATAGGTGTGTGTGTCAGTGTGCATGAAGAGCGTGTGTGTCTGTGAGTGTGTGAGGGGGATAAAGAAAAATCTGCTTATTACAGACAAAGGAAAAATGTCAGCAGCCTTTTTTTTCTGCATCCAGCTGCACTTTTTCCTTTTTCTGACCAATATTAGATTTCTGTCTCCGTTCAAAAATGAGACCAGAGATATTCCAAGCCTCCTCTTCCTTTCAGGTTACAGCTTCTGCAGGCTAGAACCTATTGTTCTGTACTTACGGAGGGTGCTTACAGTATGTGTGCATGCAGTGCATATTCACTAAATATATGTGTGTGCGTGTATACTTTGAATGTTATAGCGTCTCTGTAAGTATGTGCGCAGGATATTAACATTTGTGTGCAGCGGCATGAAGATGCTATAAATAGTCTTAAATCTTGCTGCATGGCGTGGCAAGGACAGCAAGTCATCATATATAAAATACTCTGAATGGAAAAGGAGGCAAGGCCTTGACACCGGCACATACACATCTGACCATACCGCACTGGAACGCACAAACACATCTGTCTAAAAGATTTATACTGAGTGCAATCCAATGAATATGTGGTGTCTACAGGTTCTTGGTCTGTGTGTGTGTGTGAGTGTGTATGTGTGTGTGTTGTTGCCCTAAGCGTCTTTTGCTTTCATTTCATTTACCATACAATTGACCTATTGTATTATTGTAACTTACTTATGTTAATGCAATAACAGTTGTACCATCCCCTGTGTGTGTGTGTGTGTGTGTGTGTGTGTGTGTGTGTGTGTGTGTGTATGTGGTGTGTCTGTGCGTAAGTATCCACAATTTTTCAGTATTTACAAGCAACGTCAAACCTTTTCCACATTGCTACATTTCAATTTCTGTTTAAGTACATAGTTTATGCATAGCACACGCTTATGTGACTGAATGTATATGGCTTTGAACAACTTGTTATAAATTACAAGATGTGATACACAAGATGGAGGACTCGGAAGCACGATTCAAAACCAAGCAGTAATAATCATAATGCTTGGTACACAGGCAGGCAGTCAGAACAGGCATACGCACGACCCAAAAAAGGGCAAGAGATCAAAATCAACTACAATCGCAATAAATGCTGGTGTGCTTGATAGTAGGGACAATGATGAATTGGCACAGGGAACAGGGAGCACAAAGACTAAATGCACAAGGATGGTGGGGATAATTAGACTCCAGTTTGACACAGTAGGGCGGGGCATAGAATCACAGTGGCAGGAAACACACACGCAGAAAGTGGGGATCTTGAAATGGAAGGAGAGGCAAATAACAGAAAATAAAACAGGGAATCAACATGAAATGTGAAAAATTAAGGAGACATGACCAAAGCAGCAGGACAATACATGATCATGAACTTTCAAATGATACATACATACGGTCTATCCAGATAGATAAAAAATAGATAATATATACTGTGTGAATACTAACAGCCTGACAATTTCATACTCCCATACAGTCAGTGTTGGGCAAGTTACTTTCAAAATGCAATATATTACATACTAGTTACCTTCATTTTAAAATTATATTTTAGGTTACATATTACTGTCTAGGCAATATATTACTTATTACACTACTTTTTAGTTCCTTTCAACAAAATGCCAAATAATCTATACAGAACAATTAAATAGCCTAAATCCTTTTAAAATAAACAAATGACCTTGGACACAGGGATGAGCAGGCAGATAAAGGATCAAACTCTGATATATTATGAGATAGGAATAAATGTTTTTGATTGTAGACTTGACTGTAGGTCATATGAAACACAATAGACCTATACATTCTATAATGTAGCCTGTAATGTCATGGCAAGACAAACATTTCTTTCTCTATGCCTTTTTACTTTAGTTTGCAGAACAAGAAATGCATTCTGTGTGTGTGATTCGAGAATGTAAATTAAAGTACGCTCGGAGGATTAGGCTTCATCATTAGGTCTACAAAGTAGGACTCATTTCAGTCACACAGAAACCAAACAAAAATATCATTGGCTCATCTATATCAAACACACACATAGCCTATATTAATATGGTTATACGCGGTGTGGTCGGTAACGTGGATTGTACCGTGTTACATGACATAACTGTAGTAATATATTACTGAAATGTAATTAGTAAAATGTCAACTCTGTTACCGCTTAAAGAAACACGTTACTGTAAACCTGAAAAATAATACATGTGTTCTCACACTGCCCAAACCAAACCAACAAAAGTAAAGCTGCTGTCTTAAATAAATGTATGGGCCACCTGTATTTTTTCCAACAGACTGGATAGGCCACACAAAGACACAAACTATTCCCATCGTATTATTATTATTATTATTATTATTATTAATGAATCTAAAAAGAAATCCGGAGAGAGTAAATCAGGCCTATCCTGCAGAGTTCGAGCTCCAGTGAAGCTGAAACAGTGTAAAGATATATTTCTTGGTCCGTTCCAGATCATTAATTAATCTAAAAAGAAATCTGTCTGCTTTTGGATGGATCTTCTCTAATGTACGGGTATATTAACTTACGTTTTTGACCAGTGAGGAGGCTGGAAACACAATACTGACCGATCGAACTTACTTGCAAGCACAGTTCCATATTTACTATCCAGCAGATACAACAGTACAATTTGTTTGGATGTTTCTGGGAACCTGATTAATTTAAGTCTAATATCCACTATCTCAATCAGCTCAGCTAGTTTATACCTTTGTCTAAAATTTGGTGCTGGGCACAAAGGGCACAGCGGGTTTTAAGAGCACTAAATACAGCTGCAAGCTGAAAAAAAACAACCCTTCGTAAGAGCATTGGTACCGAACCAAAACAATAAAGCTGCGGGCTGGAAAACCAAAAAAAATAGTTGAAAGACAGCATAGCCAAGGCTCAGAGGTTATGTACTTGTACGCAAAAACATGATTTTTAACGTTGAGTCTCAGTGTAATCTCAGGCTATGCATTCAGTTTTTTAGTAGTTATCTAGGTCTAAGGTCACTGGATACTAGATAAATGGTGCCAACAGCAACTCCCTTGAAAGGTATTCTTTGCAGAACCCACAAGTAGAAATTGGCAGTGCTCTCCGCTTCCCTGCTCTTTAATACGTCATTACATTTGGCCTGCCACTATAAATGTAGGCGGCGCATTTCCACAGCCCGCTTCCACGCCTTCACACAATCCAAAGGGTCTCACTGACCTTCAGAACATGTAACATGCCTGCCCTGAGGAGAGTGTAAATCAGGCCTAACCTGCAGAGTTCGAGCTCCAGTGAAGCTGAAACAGTGAGAAGATATATAAATATAAAGGACAGGCATTTTCTTGCACGTCATATTCACATAGCTCAGAACACCAGGGGAGTGTTGGTATTTATACCACTTGCACAGGAGCTTTGGACTACCGAAAAGAGGGAGGTTTTCAGACCGGAGGCAGGGGGCACCTGCGCTGGGCTAGCTAGTTACCATGCTAACTTCCCTAGTTAGACTTCTTTGATATAACATCAAACTTCATATACTGTTGGTAAATTTAGATGCATTTTTTAAATGTAAGATTCTGACGTATTGCACATTTAAGGGAACGAGTACAGATACACTGCATGTGTGCACGTGTTCGTTCATGTTTGTGTTTGCATGCACAAGTGTGTTTTCGGTGAATCCTGTCTCTCAAGTCTGGAGGCCTCTGTCATTGTCACTCTGGTCCATTCCATATTTCTCCTGCCTATGCACCTGGGACGTTTTATTTTATTTGCCTGCCACAGACCAAGGTCTAGGTGATTGATGGGCCCACATCAGCCTCTCCCTGCCCATTTATCAAATGGCCCCTGTTTAGGATAGGTAACTCTCATGTGCACACATACACACCAATACAAAAAGCGTACAACAGCAAGGCTTACCCTAACTCAAAACTGAAGCCAGGGAAGACCTAAATGATATGGGCTACGACAACAGAGGTATGTTCACCTGCATGTGTTTTAGTCATGGCACAATTCAATTTAAGATTGTGTACACTTGCATTTGTGTATGTATGTATGCAAGTGTTGATCTGCTATTTATGCCAAATAACCTCCAATTCATCAGTGTAAAACTTGAACTGGTTCAAGGCACAGCTCATTCAATGTCGTTTTTATCAACTACAGTGCTAAATGAGCATCACATGTAATAGTGCTCTATCCGTGGCAGATTTGAAGATCATGATGTAAGATTAAGAGTGAGATGGAAATATGAAGAGAGAGATTTGTGACAGAGATGTATTTTGTAGACGTAGGTGAATGCGAGTAGAGAAAATGTTTCAGGTTAAGTGGTGGAGGGCACACTTATTCAGGAGGCCAGATGTGTAAAAAAGTGTATTTAGAAGATATGTCACTGAAGATGTGTGGCTAGATGAGTGTCGAGGATGAGGGGGGAGCATATTCAGAGGGTCAACTGCAATTACAACAATTGAGATTTGCTTTAAATCAAGTTTAACATCAAAATTAGCGCATATCTGTGGGTGTTTTAAATACATTTCCTTTTTCTTTGCAGAGAAATTTGCATTACTGTTGTTTTTGGAGGTTTTTTTGGTGTGTTGCTTTCGACGTCACAAACAGGGAATAGAACCAGGTAGCTTGGAGGCCGGTGATGATGTTATGTCTTTTTTTATGTCTCTTACTTCAGTCTCTTTCAAATTCAATCCCGAAAGATTATTGACGGAAGGAAAACTACTTGTTGGAAAATCAATGCGGACGTCATTACATCAAAAATTAACACGTCCAACCGATTATCATGCTGGACTCAATATACACCCATAACTACTGCAGAACCATTTGCTGGGTCGGGTACCACTGACATTTGAACCGATACAGTACCGATAAGGTGACCTCGAATTCTAACAGTACATGTTTTCTGTATTTTACTATCACTTTTATAACCAAAATCTGTTCAAGTATGCTGTTCAAAGACCTGGAAGCAGTTGAACAGACTATTTCTGTGGAATTTACTTAACCTGGAACTGGGGTAAAATGTAGAAACTGATATATAATATCAGCACAGTATTGAGTGATATATAAGAATATACACACTGTCAGAGGGAAGTTAGTTTAAGAGTAAAGAACAGCAACAGCACTGCCAGTCTGATCCAAAGTAGAAGAAGCAGTTCTGGCATTGTCTGAGATATAAAATGCTTACATATTATAGGATTTTTCCGTAGATAGTACGCAATTCATGTACTTTGAATTTCATACTAAGGCTCCAGTCATTCTGCAAAATCCTACATAGTGTTTCAGCAAACTTTACGGCATGTTGGTGAGGAATTTCCGACACAGAAGCTGAGTTCTGACTAACGCTAATGAAAATGCTAAGATAACATCAATCGAGACAGTGGGAATAGAAAATTAATTACCTCAAAATGTCATGTAGTTGTCGATGTCTGACCTAAGGTTTTGCGCTTTATTAAGTGGTTTAACAGTCAATTAACGAGCGCACCACTGGTTGTGGGCATGCTTACATCAGCTGTGGGCGCTGCAGGGGACTTGGCGTTCCGGCTGTTAAAAACTATACATACTCGGGCTTTTGTATTTTGTGTTTGACCGGCTGTTTCGTTAGGTTAATCATATTGTCACTGTGACTCAATCACTTTCTCTTTGAGGTACTGAAATTTGGCACCTTTGATTGGTTGTGATTCGGTATATGGTAGTTGCAACGAAAAAGGTCAGTATCCTTAAAAGTTGTGATTTGGGTACCTACCTGGGAATGAATGCTGATTGTACCGTTGATCAAGACAAAAGCCAGATATTGTTTTTTCGTTCCGTCTGAAAGTTTGTAGATAAGCTTCTTTTGCAACATTCCCAACCACTGTCAAATAAATTGTTTAAAGAAGGGACACTTCAAACAGGGTACAACACCATGAGAGTTACATAACAACCTGGCACCTGCCTATCTTCATCACTCCTCATCATCACTTCAGTACAGGGCTGTTAATGAAATAATGGACTGTCCTGGGGCCAAATGACAGCTGCATTAGCATGTGATGCTTGTCATGTTCCATGAGTCTGTTTTGACATAAGAGGTGCCGGAAAGGTGCCGAGCAACTGATGGAAGTCAACAGGAACAGGGGAGCAGGCAGTGCTCAAGCAGCCACTTAGTGTGAAGAGTCATTAATAGGCAATGACAAGGCCGTGTAGAGTGGATCTCTCCGCCTGTGTCACTGGCCTGAAGGAACATCAAGCTGAGCATTAATGCACTGAATTACTTTATACGGTTAGACAAGCAGACAGGGAGATTCTGTTCGCTGTTATTATGGTTTTGTCAATGTCAGAGCTCTGATGAGATGATCCCTTATACTTAAACGGATTTGTGGTTGACTATATAGGCTACAGTGGAGGGAAAATGGCTTAAAATAAGTGGGTAGTTCATGTTCAGGTTTGGGAAATTTGCAAAGTGATGGCTGCATAGATAAGTATTTGTGGATTTTCTTTTATTTTCAGGTGTATTGTATTCAATGGTATTGAATGTTGTACAGGGTGGTGATGGTGTAAAAACTTCCTCTTAACACCAATGCTTCAGTAATAGCTTATCAACCCTAACCCATCAAGCTTTGGATTTCTCAACCTGCCCAAACTATGGCATTTTATTAAGAGAGGCTTGTCATCTAGTGGTGTCTTTGATTTTGGAATTTCCAGAAACAATATATCAAAAAAGTGCTAGGAATGAGACAGCATATTCAGTGTTAAATGATTTTATTGTGCGGCTCTTATAGACTTCCCAAATGTTATCGGACCAGATGTCTTGGTGAAACACTTGGTGGGCTGTGACGCTCAAAAAAATTTATCCACCGTTTTCCAGATACTTCTTTCACAATATAAGCTTGTGGGGAAGTCAAGTGAAGTCTGTTTGGGAGTCTTTTTGAAGTGCATCATGTGACATTGTAATCGATTTGGCTACTATGAACAATGGACCTCAATGCCTGCCGCTTTTCCTGGGTGCTTGAATTTCACCCAAAGGGGAAATCTGTCTGGCTGATAAAACCTGCTATTTACATTTAGGGCATTTACACACTTTTGTCCAAAGCGACTTACAGTAATTAATTCATACATTCATACACTGATGGCAGTGGCTGCCATGCAAGGTGCCAACTAGCACATCAGTAGCAGTTTGGGGTTCAGTATCTAAAGATGGCTTGGTGAAACACTTGGTGGGCTGTGACGCTCAAAAAAATTTATCCACCGTTTTCCAGATACTTCTTTCACAATATAAGCTTGTGGGGAAGTCAAGTGAAGTCTGTTTGGGAGTCTTTTTGAGGTGCATCATGTGAC
>OMLP01000238.1:28923-44995 GCA_900302685.1 Spondyliosoma cantharus | reverse complement strand
CACCTAAAAGGAGAACTTTTTGGAGCAGAAAAGTGTGTAACTGTGGCCGTTACTCGCCAATTTATTCTAAGCGGGTCAGGGCTGATCTCACAGTGGGGACTGTTGTGACTAAAGAAACAGTAAACAAAGACTGTGTGCACAGGCCCAAATCTTGAAAGTACACAACCCAGACAAAAAAGCGTATGGGTAAAAGAGAAAGGAGATGAAGTCCAAAATGTTTGAAATAGCACACGTCTGAGCGCAAGCTTGAGAAAATCTTTTTGAGCGAGTAGCTAGCTGTGAGGAAGAAAGGCTGTGTGTTTTAGCTTCTTTATGTCTTTCCACCACTCTCCATCTGTTGCTCTACCCGCACAAAAGGAATACAGCAGAGTGTACACAAAAACCCATATTGCTTTGTGGAGAGGCAACACTATCGGCGAAAACCACATCGCAAACACCCGGCGAAGAGCAAGACATCCCGGCTCTGCACACACACAAGTGTTTACCGAAAAGATGATCTGTGCAAGTCAGGGAGACACACATGAATTCATGATGCCTCCTCATCCTCATCATGAATATTCCCAAAAAGGCTCTTCCCTGATCTGTGGGAGATTCCTTTCTTTTGGGTACAAGCGAGGAGCCCCTTGCCTTATTCACAGTCCCCCCTAAATCCACCCATTCACTGCCTATGGGCCCTGATCTCCACATGAAATGATACCCCTCTTTCTCCTCCACTCTCGCGCCTTTAAGCGCCCATATGCCAGGCAGCGAGGATGCTGGGAAAGCCCATAATTGATCAGTAAGTCTTGGCTGAAAAAGTGTGACCAGGGTCAGCCCCCCACGAAGCACGCAAGAGTGGCTTAATATACAGATTTATTGGGAAATGTAATGGGAGTTCTGCAGAGCAAACACAGGAGACACTGAAACACTTTTGTCACATTGTAGAAATAAGAAAATAAGTACAAATACTTGATTACAATTTACAAATACAACATTCCCTTCATTCATATATAGTAATACAGTGGAGATTTAGATGACTAATTCTCATATTTTTCACATTCATTTTTTTAACCTTAACTAGAAAAATATGTATAGAACAGCTTTACACAGATACGCAAAAACATATAAAAATCAACTGTTAACAAATTGGCACAGCAGCAAGTGTCTCATTGATTCCTTTTGATTAATTTAAATGCTTTAATTAATACATTAAAACAGTACCTTAGTGATGTTAAAACTGTGTAATGTCCTTTCATACATTTTACTCAAAAAGAAAGTCATATTTTGAGAGATATCATAATGCATCTGAGAGACACAAAAATGGCTCAAATATTAACTAACACACTCTTGTGTTCTCTTTTTCACACCAACACACACATACACAACACGGAAGAGGATTAATATAATGACTTTTTTTTTTTCTCAGAATTCTGACTTTAATTCTGAGATTAAAATCATAATCAGAAATCTTAGAGGGAAAAAACGTAATGTTGCTTAAAAAAAGTCAGAACTCAAATGTTTTTATTCACACTGGCCCTAATCCTCCTCCGTACGCACACACACACACACACACACACACACGCGTTGGAACTGGCGTTCTGTTAAAAAGGGGACACAGAAATTTCGCATCTTTCTTCCACGGGAAGAATTTCCATGACAGAAATGCACCAGGGGAATGTTTCTGTATTAGAAATACAACAGTACCACATTCCTAAAATAGCAAAGAAAAAAAAAAAAAAAAAAAAAAAGGGCACAAGTCTCTCGTTTCTTTGAATCCATATGACCTAATAATGTTTTTACAACTTTAACATTTTACCAGCAGCTAATTTTAATGGAGACTGTTTTTGTTCACAGTGAAGTGGAAAGATTCATCCAGTGATGTCAGGCTCAGCTCTGACCAGTGTCCGTGTGACGTGTCTGTTCTGAAAACAAAAGCACCTCACTTGGTTCACATTTTTCAAATGTTGGGTGAGATTATACAAACAGTGAGGAGACCATTGTCAATGTCCAGTGTTGGCAGCAGAGTGCAGTGTAGTTAGAGAGACGTCCATTTGTTTTAAAGGAATGGTTTCACATTTTGGGAAATACGCTTATTTGTTTTCTTGCTGGGAGTTAGATTTAAAGATTGATGCCACTCTAGTACTTGTAGGGCTACATATGAAGCTAAAGCTAGCAGCTGGTTAGCTTAGCTTAACATAAGGATTGGAAACAAAGGAAGCTTGGAGTCATCACCATTAAGTTGCCAGTAGAGCTGCAAGTAACTATATTCACGATTACTCCGTTAATCATTTTGTACTAAAATCTTCAAATGAATAATGAAAAATGATGATGTGTTTGTGTCTTTTCCACAGAAACCTTAGTTATGTTTTCATATTGCTTTTTTTATCCAACGAATGCCCAAACACTTTTCATTTACTATCATGAATGACAAAGGAAAGCTGTGACATTTAAGAGGCTGGATTCAGCAAGTGTTTGACATTTCCGCAAGAAAAATGACTTAAACAAAAACTGATTATCAGAACAGTCGGCCGTTATTTTTCTTTCAATCCACTATTTGAATAATTAACTAGTCATTCCAGTTGCCAGTCAAAACCCCGGTGTGTCATTTTTACACTTGGGTTTGAGTGTGGAATAAACCAAATAAGATGAAACATGTTAACTAGGGATCTTTAGAAGATTTTTCCGTCGTGTTTCCAGTCTTTGTGCTAAACTAGTCGACAGCTCGTCTCTACCTTCATATTTACCGTACAGACATCAGAGTATCAATCCTCTCGTCTAACTCTCGGCAAGCAAGCAAACAAGCGTACTATGTCTTTGTTAGCTATTCCTTTTACGGAGGCCTCTGGCTCAAGTTTCAGCTTTGTGACTGAAACTTGTGGATTGGTCGCTGGTGTCAAGCAGGCTCCATCATCCGAGCATCCATCACATCTCTGAGCAGGCTGAGTCAGCATTAAGGCTTCTTGGTGGTCTTAGGTTTAGTCTGTGCGGTGGTTCGCTTGTGGGTGTCAGAGGGGGTTAGAGATGTCGGATTGTGGATCGCTGGCGCATGTGACAGTGGAGGGTTTGGGGGGCCAGTCGGCATCGTCCTGCAGCTCCAGGGCCAGGTGCATGTAGCGCACCGTCGGGGGCTTGTTCTTCCGACAGAACAGCCAGGGGAGGAAGGACCGGCCCCAGCGGTCGTTGGCAACCTGGGAACACGTGGAGTATGAACAAAGCTTATCACGTCATGATGAAGAGCTTTCCTAGTTAAAGGGTCACTATTGTTTGAAGAAGAGATTCAAACTCAGGATTTTAATATTTACAATATTAATGAGTTTGTTCGAAGTTAGGCAGGTGGCAGGGTCCGCCAAAGTAAAACAGTATGAAATTGTGTTGTCCTTTAAGTTCATTTTGTTTATTCAGTCATGAAAATAAAGAGTTTATTTTGTTTGTTTAGGCAAAATACAAATCTGTCAATGAAGACATTTGTATTCTGATTAAAATATCTTCCCCAAAACTACACAGTACACCTTTAAATATTAAGTATTGTTCTTTTTCTAAGTCACAGAATCACCATTTTCGTTTCTAGGTGGGTCTGTGAATAAATCCTGGAAAGACTGATGAAGGATTCATGAGATGAGCCAAAACTGGATAAATACATTCTCAATACAAACACCTCAATGAAATGTAAATAACGTAAAATAAAAGATAATGTACTTAACAATCGAAAGTTAACATTCAGTCCTATTTAAATTTAGTCTGTACTGATTATTTTTAAAGCAGTCACAAAATCTAACAGGTCATCAGAGGGAAAGATGAAGCAAGAGTAAAGTGACAACAAGCAAAAACAGACAACAAAAAAAAAAAGGTGAAATCAAAGATTCCCAACCTGAGGTGCATCAGCAGAGGGGCACTCTGAGGGGCGATTTACCCCCTGATTGGCTCTGAAAACTAGCCTCCACAAGACGATGTCAACGATCAAAATCTACGAAAGATTTCAATGGGAACTTGAGAAATCAGCTGATCGTGAAGATTGAGTTAGAGCCACAAGAAGCCACAGAGAAACAATTCAAATAGAAACTTTTTAAAAAGGATTCATTGATTTCATTCAGTTGGCAGGAACGCATTACCGAGTGCTGATTCAGTCGGGGGAAGAAAAAAAAAAGCAATGCATGCAAATCACTTGTTTTCTCATTAAACAAGGAGATCAGTCACGGAGAGCGTGTGGGGTGTAATGTCTGTAAAGCGTACCTCCAGCATGAAAGACACGGCCGCATTCACGATGACAATGATGACTAGTGTAACGCGCCAGTCATGGGGAACACACACGATCTGAGAGGAGGCAGAGCGGCAGGGAGAGGGAACTTCACAACCACTGGAACAACTTTACTCTTATAACTGTTCAAATCTAAAGGGAGAACTTTCATTATGTCTTTCAGAGCAGCAATGCGAAAAAAACGAGAGAAAGTATAAGTTTACCTCCAGGAAGCTGTCGATGGCAGGAACAGGATACAGCATGATGAAGAGAAGGAAAGTGTACAGACACATGCAGGACAGCATGAACGGCCCTTATAAGATTTTAAAAAAAACAAAAAAAAACACAGAATTCAACAGATTAAACAGGTTATTTCAATTTGTAAGCGAATCACAAAACTATACATGAAGGGATTAGTTCACATTTAGATTGTGATCTTCTTCATTTTCGTACTGAAGAGATAAAATACAAGATTTAGAGAAGGAATGGATGAAAAATTAATTATCATAAGTGAAAGCCTTTAAGAGAATCGTTGACTTTTTATCTAAGTTCCTATCTTTAAAAGAAAAAAATGTTTTTTTAATTTTTGTCAGTATTGTGTATAACACAGCAATTCAAAAGTTGTCCAGCAGATTTAAAGTCGCTCTGACAATCAACCCGTGCGTCGGCAGCACTGAATGCGTCTCACAGTTCTTGTAGCTGGGCTGTCTGAAGGGCTTTCCCTTGGAGAAGACGATGGCAACAGCCAAATACTGGAAGGAGGAGACGTAGAAGAGGGTGGTGTTCTCGTAGTTCTTGATGTTTTTGTGGTCGTGAGGGGACGTTACATTCGGGATGAGGCCAGAGCTGGAAACATTACAGGCACTACAGGAGACGAAAGGACAAGGAATCTAAAGTCAATGTTTTCAGACTTTTTTGTGTTCTGTACTGTTGTTTCTCTTCTTTTTATCTACTGACCAACTCACATTATATAACATGTCTCACTGTATATAATTAGTAGAAAACTCAGTTATAATCTAAAACTAGAAAAAAGAAAATGTTTTGGTTTTCTCATAAACACTATCACAATATGAATTACATTACAGTAAATGACATTCATTTAGCAAGTGCATTCAACCATGAAGATGCAAACCAAACATTGCAAGAAGGATGTGAGTACATACAATTTCTCAAACAATCAAAGTAAGTGAGGTTTATAGGGAACCAATCTAAACATCAATGGTGTCGTTATTCTGCAGCCATTGAATTGTGCGTGACTGATTAACTAAGGACTAATTAAAGGATCTGAATACGTCTACTGCCAATCGGTGGTTTAACATTCACTTGACAGCTGCTGATTTCAGACGTGTCACTCACTCTGACTGAGGCGTCCACGTCTCATACCAGCTCTGCTGTCGCACTAAGAGGAAAGCCAGGACCTGGAAGACCAGGCAGGTGATAATCTGAGTCAGGACGGAGCACAACAGCAGGCCGGAGATGAGACTGGATGGTGGCCGACGCCACACCAGCTCCTTCCAGGCCGGATTCAGACTCACTGAAGACGGAAACAAAAAAAGTCTTATTATATCTGATCGTTTTTGATTAACCCCCCAAACTGTTTCAAGCATTTCAGAGCTTCTCATCCTGCCACTCACTTGTGAAGGCAATGATGAGAATGATGGCGATGTCAATGAAGAGAAACTGGAAGTCTCCCAAGTTGCTGAGAATCTACAAACATTAAAAAGAGTCACTCAGCAGCAGAGGATCACATCAATAAGATCCACATCTATAAGACTGACTGACCCCATGTAAATTCATGTGATCACACCATGATGCATTTCACCGATAGCCTTCACACACTCAGGAACAAAACAACTTCACTTTGCGGTTGCTGCCTTTGTTTCACAGCCAATGGCTGGAAACCCCCACGTCTTTTTAAAACCCCACACTGGCTTCTACTTGCTCCTCACGTCTTCTGTATCTCACGTGGGAACCAAAGCAGCGTCTGTAACTCAATGGCACTGACCTCGCAGGCTAACAAACGCAGGACCTTCAATAACATGTCAAAGACACCATGATGGTGTTTATTATACAGCTGGAAACACCTAAAATAAAAGTGGAAAAAAAAAAAAAAATTACTTTTTAAAGGTGTTAACCAGTTTTACCTGAGGCAAATCAAATAATGCAATGTTATTTCTGACCAGGTGTGAAATGCACAATTTGTCATTTTTGCCTCAACGGGTCTCTCTTAAACAACCACCACTGTTGATGAAAATCTATCTCAAGCAGAAATGTTCACGAGCGAGTTAACGTTTTAAAATTGTATTCACGTTATGTTTAGTCTCGTTCACCAACTCCTCTCCTCTGACTCTCTCGTGAAAGTTATAGTGATAGGCGAACATATTAAACACCGTTACCTTGAGTAATATCACAGATTTTTCTCAGTGTGAACAGTGATGGAAACATTTGAAAACTCAACTAAATATATAACAAAGGTCTCATCATTGTTAGATATTTGTATACAAAAATGTTATATGTTTAAGAAGAGAATGAGGAGCATTGCAAATTAATTTAATCTAGAATGTAAGAATGAGAAACAGGTATACGAATTTTAAATATAGTGTACTTACTGAGTAGAGCAGCGTGACACTGAGGTACTGGATGATGCTGTAGAGAGCCATGAACTTGAAGACACAGAATGATGTAATGAGGGCAGCTCGGCCCTCCCTTTGGAAGGTGAGACAATTAGAGTTCATCAAAATTAGAAAGCTCAATATTTCATGTTTTTGTTATTGTGAGCTGATTGTATGGTCTGAGACAGTTTGTAACATACATGTTGCTATATTTCTCAAATGTCAGAGTCTATATTCCTGAAATTCATCAAAGACCAATAGGAGCGAGCTGGTACCTGATGAGGTTGGGGACACAGGAGATGTTCGGGGTGGAGGAGGTGAAGGGTGAAGCAACAGAGGCCTCCAACTCAGACAAAGAGATCCCACTGTGAGCTCTCTTCAATGCCTGAAACAGTGAGAGAATGTCGGTATAAACCCTTTGCATTTCAATATCACCAAGAAGAAGAGGGTTTTAATGTTTTAATGTTAGTTGAGAAAGTTCATTTTTGAGACTTTCACTCGTCTAAGTAACATTTCACAATTTAGATACTAGTTACTTTGAAGATTAAGGTTTAACATGTAACACATCATGTATAATAAGAATCACATTACATTTTAGCAGTTTAATTTTTAATTTTTTAGGCTTAGATATACCACTTACCACCAACAAATTCTACACATCATAAATGTCAACAATCAGGTTTTTGCAGTTTAAAATATTTTTTTTTCTTTCTTGGGAGGTATAAACATGACATTTCTGTGGAAACCATGTCAAGATATGTGGCTGCTTATTATTCATTTTTTGATTTGATATGGCTTTATTGTTGGGATTTTCCTGTAAAAACACAAAATATCCCAAAAATATGTTAAACATTTATTTGAATGTTAAATAAAGAAAAACCTGCACTACAGCCAAACTTTGACCGATGTTAAATCTTTTCATGGATTCGTGCTGAGCTCAACTAGTCAATTTTCAAGGGACTGTTATAGGAATAATGTTTTTTGTTCATTCTAGCAGATAAAAGACGATGATGGTGAAACCAAGTAAACTTTGTTTTAGCGCCGTACGACCAAACTACAGAGCAGCATTTTTCATCAGGCTGTGAGACTCATCAATTCATCCTCAGCACTCTGCTATAAAAGTGCTTTCATTTTATGACTTATCTCACCAAGATAAGTTGGAATTTAACCCAGTGACAGGCATTAGAATTATCATTCTTGCCAGTGGTCTTGTTGACTCATGTAGGTGATATAGAGGCATCAGTATCAAACTTAAAGGGTTTCGTAACCAGTTAAACGTTCCTCTTGTCAAAATGCAACCTAGGCTTTATTTGTGAATGTATACGAGTCAAACCTTCGGGTAAATGCATAATTACGACGAAAGATGCACTTTTAAGATTTACCGTGGTTTCGTTTTCGGGTCAAACTCATTTACAATGGGATTGCAAGGGCACTCGTAAGCTAGCATCAAAAATCGCTATTTTTAAAACACTAAGAAGGCTCGACACAACTTTGCTTTGCTGAAACTTTGCTCGTAGCATCACCAGGGTCTCTACACATGAACACGAGCATAGAGAACATTGTTAAGTTTTGAGATTATGAGTTTACTAAAAAGAGAGTTTTTGATCTACAAGCAAAGTTTCATGTTGTGTCGAGCCTTATTAGTGTTTTAAAAATAGCGATTTCTGATGCTAGCTTACGAGTGCCCCTGCACTCCATTGTAAATGAGTTTGACCCGACGTCGTAATTATGCATTTACCCGAAGGTTTGACTCATATACATTCACAAATAAAGCCTAGGTTGCATCTTGCCGAGAGTTTCGCTTCAAGAGCTGTAAAGTATAAATTTCCTCAGTGGACACCAGTAAATTGTGGTTAGGGAAGTGTTGCATCTATTTTTCTCCACAGATCTCAACCTTTAATCAGACACTGGTATGTGAGCCAGTTTACAGAGGTGGCATCAGTCTGATATGAGATGGAACAAAGTGTATTATTCACAGCATTTTTAAGTGATAGATAATATTTTAAAACGACCGGAAATGGTGGGTGATGTGAGCAAGACCCAAACCCCAGAGAGACAGAACAGCTCAATAGATCAGAGCCCACATGTTGTGACTTGTGCTTGCTGAATGAATATAATCCACACTTACTCCACAGTCATTGGCACCATCGCCGCACATTCCGACAGTGTAGCTGGAAGGTGAATAGAGAGAGTGAAAGTTGTACATATGGTGGTGACGATGAGTCTCTAAAATCACATGATCTCCAGCAGATGGAACTGAAGCTCATAAACAGATTTAAAGTGAAGCCACAGACAGATGAGAGACTTACTCGATGCTCTGCAGGACTTCCACCAGCTGAGTCTTCTGGTCAGGAGCCATGCGGGCAAACACAGTGGCTCTCAGCACGAGCTGCAGCGCCCCCATGTGGAGAGAGAAAGGATTACAAAATCCAAACGACCAGTTTAGTTATAGAGAAACCGACGTCAACAGCAGCTTTTGATCTTCAAAACAGACTTCACACAGCTGATATAAACAGAATGTGAATATGTGGATGTGTCCAAAGATGAGCCTCTACCTTCTGGATGAGTTGAGGGAAGTGTTCGGTGATAACGGCGAAGGATCTGCCGCTCACGGCGAAGTGATAGCTCTGTTCCTGCAGAGTCACCTGCCTGTCACACACCTCCTCCTCCTCCTCCTCCTCCTCCTCCAGGGGTATCTCCACCGTCTGAATGACAGAGGATGAGTCAATCGTCACTAGAACACTAGAGAACTACCAAACTGTATTAATTTAAAGATTAAGTTTAGTAATTATTACATCATTGCAAAACAGGTAATTGCACCACCCTTTATTCTGACCTCAAACCTTGCCTTCTTCACTGGTGACCTGCCACATTTAGAATTGATTGTAATGTCTTATTGCTAATGCTTATATTGCTACTTTTAAGCTCTGCAGGGTTTAGGCCTCAAATGCTTTTCTTACTTGCTGGATCCCAATGAGCATCCACGTAACCTCAGATCCTCAGCTGCGTCCCTCTTGTCGATTTAACATATATTCAGTTGAATGAAGTGCAAAGACTAGATATTTAATGTTAAAACTGATTGATTTAACTGTTTTTTTACACTCATGACTGCGATGCCTGCAATGAGCAAAGTTAGAAGAACCACAGTGCCCAAACATTTTTGGAACTGGAATCAGGGTTGTATCTGTCATGGCTGGTGGAAGACTTCATCATGCCAGCGTCCCTTTCAGTCTTTTCTGTCAACCCCTTTCTGTGGCTCTTCAACAATGAATGCCTTGGACGTTGCCTTGGTGCTGATTTTAATAAACTCTGCAGTGTTTATTCAGTCACGTTTGATTGTTTGGACAAGATTTGAACCTGGGGCACAAAAAAACACCATAGACTTCTCTGAACACACAGACAGCAGACTTGGACGGAGCAAACAGTGGAGTGGTTCAGCAGGAACGACAACCAAAAGTCATTACAATCACTACAATGAACAGGCTGCATGTGAGTGCATGTAGACTGCTGTTTTGTTTATAATCTTATATTGATTGCTCTGAAGCTGTCTGTCTCACCTGATTGTCCTTGATGGCCTGAGCAGGGTTTTCAGTGTAACGCCACGTGATGCTGGCAGGGTGCAAGTCCTTGGGAGGCACAGCATCTACGATAATGACCTTCTCGTGTGAACGGACCATCCCACAATCCCGAGCCACCGATATTGCTGTCAACATGTTGTCACCTAACAGAGGATGCATACGTCGTCATGGCAATCAATGAAGTAATGACACAACAATGACAATTAAGTCAGTGAACTGATTTACCCGTGACCATCAAAGTGCGGATGTTAGCCTGTCGTAGTTCTTGTAGAGCCCCGGCTGTCTCCTCTTTTATTTTGTTCTGCATGATGATCAAACCAAGGAAGTCCATGTTTGTTTCTATCAGGTCCCTAAAAAGGAACAGAACACACATTTTGCAAATAAATAAACAACATTTATTTGCCACTAACTTGCACAAATTTTTTGTTTCAAGTCACTTTATAGAATCAGAGACGGTACCAAACAATGAGGGACTTAAAGGGGCATTATGTAGTTTTGGGGGAAAAATTTAAAGTCAGAATTTTAATATTTACTATATTAATGAGGTTATAATACAAACACAGAAATTCTCTGTTCTCAGAGGAAAGTAAAGTCCCCAGAATACTGCTTGAAGCTAGAAAGGTGGCAGGGTCCGCCACATATAAACAAAGTGAAACAGTATGAAACTGTGTTGTCCTTAAAGGTCAGTTTGTTTATTCCGTCAAGAAAATGCAGAGTTCGTTTATTTTGTTTGTTTAGGCATAAACAAAAATCAGTCGATTTTTCTCTTTCGTCCCCAAAACTACATAGTGCACCTTTAACTTTCAATTAAATATCTGAGATGTTTTAAATCTGAGGTGCTCATTCAATTACAGGAGTTGTAACCCATTTTATTTTCTGCCAACCTGTCAGTCCACTTCTACGTTAGTTAATGATTTACTATATTTATCGGAATGATGGGAAACACACGGACAGGAAGTTGTTGCTTTTAATCAGACGGTCATGTGGACTTGTGAATCTAAGAGATAACCAAACTATCAACTCATACTGCGGCCGGTCACTGGCTACAGTTACACTCTTTGAATCAAATGGTGCCATATCTTGAGGCTGTGTTGCATTATGATATGTTGAAGCTATTGTTGGTGAGGCTTCTTCTTCTGTGGATGACAGCTTACATTCTGATTCAGCGATTACTGACACCCACATTAAACTTTTTTCTTATGTTTTAGATCACTGGAACATTTTCTTTCTAGCTGAAGCAGCATTGTAAATATTTGGACATTCTGTCATTTGGTCTGTGTTTGTCCAGTTATCAGTGGAACTACCATGTCCTGCAGAGTTTAAATGTTTTAGCGTGGGCTGTGTCTGTAATGTCAGAGGCTCCGTGTACTGTGGACGGTGTTATCTGTGGAGTTACCTGCCGAGGCTCTGGACTTTGTGCCAAGAGAGTTTGGACTCCAGCTGTCGATGTGCCAGGGCAATAACCCTGAAGCCCTGTCGGGTGTAGGTCTCCAGAATCTCTGTGAAACTCTGTGGGACTGAAAAGCAGGACAGAGCCATGTCACTCTGGCTGTGTCTTTACATGATTGCAGTATTTGTTTCATAGGAAGGGAAGAGATATTTTAATTAATTGTTGATTATTTTCAGCTTTGACACACCTTAAGATCGACAGGTGCGTAGGAGAAGACCAAAGGCCGACAAAATCAGGAAAAAGGCTAATCTAGATGACCTGATGAAGGTCTAAGTACCAAAATTTGTTTTCATTAAACTCAATTGCGATTGTCGATTATTTTGAAGTGACATGCCAAATTAATGGAGCACAATGCACCCCAAACCTATAACATAAAGACATGTCAGACCTGTGTGCTGTTTGCAGAGGCTAGCCACGACCTCTGGGGCTCCTTTCAAGTAAGCGTCCATATGTTTCTCCCCTAACCTCCTGACAACCACACTCATCCTCTGCAGGGCCGAGGAGAAGGGGAACTGGCGCACGATACCAATCTCACAGGACTGAGGAGACACAAACATTTTTTCTCGCGTTCAGTTTAAAGTAATAGGTTGACATTTTGGGAAATATGCCTGTTTGTGTTAGATGAGAAGATTGTTGTAACACACTGTACTCTCTGTACAGTAAATATGAAGCGACAGCCAGGGCGTGGTTAGTCTTGCAAAGCCAGATCTTTCTCCACAGTGCCGTGTTAGGTCAGGTCAGGTCTGGCTGAGCCCTTTAAAAAAAAAACATCTCGCTTGTTTGTATTTCTTTAAACCAATCACAATCTTCTCAACTAACCCTCTGCACGAAATCAAGGGTATTTCCCAAATTGCCCAACTGTTTTCTTGTGTGAGTGATGAAGTTTTCATCAGAAATGAACGACTTACTGATAATTCAGACAGCTCCTGGAAATAAAAGGATGGAAGGATTGATTACAATTCTGAGATCAGACGGGAAGTTGGATTGATGAATTTATAATGAATTTCTTTAGAGTCGGAAACAAACACACGGATCACTGAGTCACTGTACCATGTTCTGAGTCAGCGGATTGTTCTGATTGGCTTCAGGGATGGTGTGCTTTGGAGGTCGAACAACTGTGGGCATTATGGGATTGTGGAGTGCCGTCTCTTCCTCTGTGGGCTCCTCGAGGATCTAAATGAGAAAAAAATAAGATGATATAATATTTTAGTCAAGTGTTGATGTTTGGTCTGGTGTGACAAGAAAGAAAGTCGACCTCAGCCCCAGCTTCCACTGGACAGGAAGAGGCATTTTCTGTTGTTCATGCTAGAGTATCCATGGCACCAGGCTTTCATCATTTCAGCCAAAAAACACTCACTCTGCCGAGGCGGCGAGCGTGGTGCTGCATAATTCATGAACAGACATGCTGGGTGTGGTGCCGCTGTCTGAATATGCTGGGTGTAAACATTGAAAACCATTGCTCACCCAGCCTGTGGCATCAAACATTTTGAGGTCTAACGGGTCTCCGGAGAGCTCGCCCTCGATCTTGGTCAGTGAGTGGCAGGTGGCCATGCAGGCCACGAACCTAGAGTTCACCAGACTCTCTTTAGCTACCTCAGACTCTGGAGGGGAGAAGCTGTAAGAGAGAGGGAGGATCTCAAAGATTTACACTGTAGTTATGATGATTTAATATCCTCTTCCCAGAGAGGGATGGGAATCAAAACATCCTTTGTAAATTTTAATAACAACGCATCAGTAGACAACATTTTCATTTTCATAGATAAAATAGCGAGACAGAAATATCAGTTTTAGGCTGATCTAGCAAGTTGGACACCTAACAAATCATCACATTCATGCAAAAATCTTACAGAATCCAGTGCTGCCATAGAGAAGTTCTGCTCATTGATTTGTAAAATCTTCCACAATGGCCAAATACAACCAGAGATAATGAAGAGATTGTTACTATGTTATAAACGTAATGCCAAAATCTGAAAATGACAAATTCTCACATTGTCAGCTGACTAATCTTAAATCTTAATTGTGTCAGAATACTGTAGAGAATAAAAGGTCTTTAGCCTTCAGAAAGCTTCTCGTACCAAAACAAGACTTGTTATAGTCACATCCCTCTGGACTTTTTAATTCTTATCTGTTTTATGGTTAAATTCAGGAAAATGACACACGTGTTTGCACAAAGACCCAAATCAAAGAGGCTTTCTTACCTGCCATCCTCAGCTCTCTGAATACCCCACAGGTCCAAACCATCCTCAGTCAGAGTACCAGTCTGAAGGAGAGAATAAAGAGAAGATGGTTAATGATGAACAAACCAGACTGTATTTTTCATGTCTCACAGCTGGAAATCAACTCTAACAACCAACAATTCTCAGAAGTGCAGGCTTTTTTTTCCATCCTTTTCATCAACTAAAGTCATTCAATGAACTTTCTTAACCTCGGTCTTAATCTGCTCCAGTGCTGTAGAGAGCCTGACCTGTTCGTGCGACAACATGCACACACACGTTCTGTATAACTTAAGAATTAAAACAACTGTTTGCTTCAATATCTGGACACAGAAATCCACTATGAGATTTATTTTTTTACATCTCATCTCTGCATTATTTCACAAAGTTCTACATATGACATGCGTGGTTTACAGATATGTGGATAACAACAAAAGACACAAGACACACACAATACAGCAAAAAAATAATAAAAACATACTAAATAGTAAAAAAAAAAAAAAAAAAAAAAAAAAGCACATGAGACAGTACGGTACAAAACATTCCTCCCTCCTCAGTATGATGTAACCAAATGCCATCGTTGTGTAACCAGAGCACTGCCTCATGACATCAAGATTCATTTTAATTTGTGATATGATGACCATAAAACACTTTTTATGACCCAGTTATGACAGGACAACAAAGTAGGTTTGGATGCTTCATAGCTCTTTGTCACACATTCTTCGTAGGGTTTTATGCAGTCTCAGTTTGGTACGGTTCCCAAAGATACAGACCCTGGAATTCTACTATATGAAATAGATAAACAACATCACAATGCAAAAACTGACAGCTGTGGCTTACCTTGTCAAAGCAGACCAGGTTGAGCTGGCCACACATGTTGATCCTCTGAGGACTGATGCAGAAGATGCCGACCTTCTTCAGACGCCGCTGCGCATACACGATGCCAGCCGTCATGGCTGCTGGTAAGGCTGGGGGCACAGTGATGGTGACAATGTCCAGAGATTCAATGATGATGGATTTAGCGGGAACCTGGATGAGATCAAGAGGGAAACCGTGAGCGACTGGCACACTGCAGGGAGCTCTGGCTACGAGTTCGAGCAGGACACATAAAGAACAGAGGCCTGTGAGTTTCTTCTTTAATTCCCCAGAGGAGAAGTTTACTCCTCCTCTTGAGGAGCAGTGGTACCTTGTTCATGATACTGAGGATGATGGTGTAGATGAAGCCGATCCCTGCCACCCCCACCAGGCACAACAAGAACAGGTAAGCATC
Organism: Spondyliosoma cantharus; assembly: GCA_900302685.1. Lineage (NCBI taxonomy): Eukaryota > Metazoa > Chordata > Actinopteri > Spariformes > Sparidae > Spondyliosoma > Spondyliosoma cantharus. The sequence continues at coordinate 29,659 of OMLP01000238.1, read as the reverse complement.
GTGGTACAGCTTGAAGTCGGTGGGTTTAGGGTAGAGGATGGAGCGCACCAGTTGGCCTTTCTCTGTACTGAAGCCTGCGGGAACATGTAGATGATGACATTCATGATCGGTGTCTCTATCTCCACAGCTGAAGCTCAGCTCCCACTCTGTTCATCTCTGTCTCACCTGTTCGGACCACAACAGCCTTCACCAGTTCACCAGCGTAGAAGCGGGTCTGGATGACCTGGGTACCACAGAACAGGGTGTGTCTCTTGTGCTCCTCCATGTCGTAGCTTCTGGCCGCCTCCTCACCTGAACTGGGCAGACTGGTCTTGGTAACTGGTACGCTCTCTCCTGAAGATGGAGGGAGAATGAACAGACATTCAATCAAAAAAACAGACCTCAGAACAGAAGAAAAAGCCTGATCAAAATAATTATGATGCTCTAATAAAGCAGTATGTTACACTTCGAAAGCACATAGAGACAGATGCTCCGTCACTGACACTAGCTAACTCCTTTCTAGTCATGTTAGCTTTAACATTAGCATCCTCGCTATCATTCACCTCTTCAGCCTAGCTGGGAGCAGCTTTCTAAGTTGACTGAAAAAAGTTAGTCTTTACATTATTATTTAGGTCTAAAGCTTGTGCCAGCCCCGTATTTTTTATTCTTCATTTCAACATTACTAGTACCTAATGTTGAAATTAGTTAAGATCAGTCACTTTCTCAGGTCATGTGGCCGACTGCCCATGTTGCATTT
>OMLP01000238.1:13754-28903 GCA_900302685.1 Spondyliosoma cantharus | reverse complement strand
TTTATATTTTTTATGGAGCGAACTACAGTTACTTCAACAACAATACATACAATATTTATTTTTGTTGTTTAAATAAGTAATCGTGAGTATTTGGGTTGGAAATAAAATGTGGTTATTATGGTTTATATTAGGATGAATGTGATTATTGCACCCCCCCCCAGTGGCTGGGCACCAGAAAGCTTTTCCCTATTTGCCCCCTTACAGGCGGCCCTGAGTAATAGTAGCAGTGGAAGTACTGAGACATATATCTGGGCAGCAATAAATAAATAAGCATATTAAACATGAAAAATTATTGTTGACCCTGAAAATAGTTTTCCCACAACATCCGGCCAAGCCGATAATAAAGACCTTGAGATGCAGTAAAAGTACAGTAAAAGAAATAAAAAACGTTAAGGACGAGGAAAGGCTATATGGAAACACAACCTGTCAGCATGCTCTCGTTGACGATACACGTCCCGTGGGTGAGCACAGCGTCGCAGGGCATGATCATCCCATTGGCTGGAATTAGGATGACATCACCGGGCACGAGCTCTGTGGACATGGCCTGTTCGGTATCTAGACAACACATAAATGAAGAGAACAGTGAAAGGGGGATCAATAATTCGATTCCTGTGTTACAAGTGCAAATTCTACTCATACAGTGTTACTAAATGCACACTTCACTGACTGTGACTCTTGTTTTTACTAATGTAAACTGTAGCTCTGTATCATATTCATAATATTAAACTTGCCTTTATTTCCTCTGCACACTGAGACACGGAGCACGCTGTGTGCTGCCACCATGTCATGCAGCATCACATATTGCTGCAATAAGACACAAACTGTATTAACGAGTGGGAGAAATACTTCTGGAAACACACAATCAGTCACAAATGGAGTTCTCTGAAAAGATTATTATGACATAAGTTTATCAAGGCCCAGAATCTGCTCACTGTCTCACCTTTTTAATGGTATATAGTGAGGTAGCTATTGAGATGACAGACATGAGAACGATGGCGGTGGCATAATAGTAGTAGTCCGAAGCACTCCACAGAATGACACTGAAGAGCTGGAAGATGTAGAAAGGATTCAAGACCTGATGAAGGAAGAGAAACATGAGATTATTAGTGGTATATATTTGCTAAAAGAAAAGATAATAGAGGTGACGTTACACAAAGAGCGATGAACTCACTTCTTTTACGAGGAGGATAAATATAGAGGGCACCCTGACAGCGATCTCATTGTCCCCGAAAAACAACGCCCTGATGAAACATAATTGAAAGCAATTTGTGATTTAATCTGATCACAAACATGCATACAGTTAATAAGACAAATTAAAGCTTTGTTAAATAAGTAAATGAGATAGGAGAAGTGTAGGAATACGTGACGTGTGCGAACCTGTACTCCTGCAGTGTTTTAGACAGTCCAGAGCTGTGGTCGGAGTGGATGCTTGCACAGCTCACCTTCACATCCTCCAAGCCTCTAGAAAAGTCACACACACTCATTCCTACTGCAGTTGTGCATGCGTGCATATACATGCGTACGACGCATACCACTCAAACCATTCAATAACAGGAATTTAGTTTATTTAGCAAAGATTTTTGGACCACAAGAAATTTAGCATCACATTGTTTTGTTTTTTTAAGTGGGACACTTACTTATAAAATTCAAAGTTCTGTATCACATCATTCCAGTAGTATTTGGTGCTGTGGTGGGTGAAGTAGTGGATCTGACAGGGAGGGAGCATGCGGTCAGATATCGACTAAAAGATGTACAGACACACTTCAAAACCAGCCGATACTGGATCTAGACTCTCAGCTTATGGGTCAAGTTCCAGAAGTGGCTTTCCCATTCATTCACTTCACCAAAAAAATCCTCAGATAGAGAAAGAGTTTCAAGCCTGGAACTAAACAACCTAAAAACAGCAGTCTCCCGCTGTGGTACCTCATCAGGCTGTCTATGGTCAAATTTCCCACAAACTTCCTCGTGCGCAGCACCGGTGCCGTGCTCTCCATTCCCCAGCTGAGCCTTGGGCTTCAGATCCAAGCTGTCGAAGGGTTTCCTCCCTGGAGCCAACATCACGTGAACTTTGGCTCGAAACCACTGCTTGAACTCATCCTGTGATAACGACATAAAGAATTACATTTTTCCTCGGCTGTGGGACGGAAACTGAATGTATCATTGGTAGCCTAATACAGTGTGTGTGCCAAAGAATGCAATGAGTGGCGGGATGATTTGTGAGCAGAAGCACAAGAGTGAAGAAATGGAAATACACCCACGTAACAGGCATTTACGCTTTTTAAGTGTCTACAGGCGTCAGGTGGCTTTCTCCTCGTATGACAACAACCTCAACTAAAATTGTCGATGTGAAAAAACAAACCAGCGCTTTCTCACCGTGCTCCTAAGCAGCAGTGTGTGTGCGTCCCTCACTGAGGTGTGTGTGCAAGTGCCCTTGACGCCCCACTCGGGCAGCCAGTAGAGCAGCAGCAGCAGGAGACCCCCGGTGCACACCGCACCTACGCCCACCAGGATCATCTTCCACAGGCAGGGCCGGTACCCCCACACCTCCTGCAAGGGCAGACACTCATGTTAACACACCAAAGAGCGGGACAGAAACACCGCGCTGTGGTTTGTTACTGAAGGCAGAGACAATTCAATTATCTTTATCTTAAATGAATTACGCAACAATTCTAAACCGTTATTCTATTATTAAGTATCCCCTCAAACAGCTGGACACTGCAGTTATCAGCAACCGTTATCCAAACAGGATAATAAGTAATAATAGCTCATCTGTTGGGGACTATTTTTAGCAGCGGATGAGTACAGCTTTGGTGCTTTAGTGAATATTTATAGCACATGACAGTGTAAGGAACATGTAACCCAGTGCCATGTGGCTAATCAATGAAATAAGCTACATCGGGTTTTTAGCTACACAGCGATTTGAAAAGGATTATGTATCTCCTGCATTATTCTGTAAAGCCGGTATGCTGATTACCATCTTGTGTTGTTCTTAAACTAAGTCTTGTCTTAAAATCCGGTGTTGTTTTTGGTGCTTAGCCAGTCAGCTGCAGTTGAAACAGCTGGCTCGCCTTCCATCAAATAGTGTTTAGAGGTGCTGGTCGGCAGGCTTTGACACCTTTGGACGGACCAAAGCTCGCTGTTTCATCTTGGTTCTAGTCCTAATGCTAAGCTAATATCTGCTGGTGGCAGCTAGATATTTACCATTATTATTATTATTATTATCTAACTCTGCTTGAAAGTGAACAGGCGTATTTTTCAGAATGGGGGCTTTAAGCACTGTGGCATTCTGTCGCTCTTGAAACTAAATCAGTTTAGCTTCCATACAGACTCAATCGGTATTTCAGTTGCCTGATTTTACAGGTGGATATTGGCCAATGTTGTCTGATATGCGGCAATATGAAACATTTTTATAGAGATCATGAAGCAGAAAAAGAGATTTCTCAGTGAAGTTTCAGTGTGCTGATGTTATTTTAGACAATAGAGTTTACTGTTGAACTTCCTGTATCAGATATCTGTCTCCCAAAGATTATCACATTTGAGGGATCATTGCACAAAAATTGTATACATCGGCTGATACATGATCTGTTTTCGCTTCAGCTGCACAAAACAGTCAAGCTCCAGTTCCAGAATGTGAACTTAGATATTCCTGCAGCCTCCAAACTACAGTCCTTGCTTTGGTGTTATTTCAGTGTCCTACAATTCAAATCAAATTGAATGCTACATCCATTTTGATTCACACACTCAACTGTTCTTTAACAACATCAAAAGCTACCATTTGGTGATGCATCGTTCAACAGAAAACATAATCATATGAAGAAAGTGGCATTTAGATGTGGAGTGATATTTACCATCTCATCCTCCAGGCCCTGGTTAATTATCTTCTCCTCTCCCATCTTCATTCTCTCAGAAGTGCAACAACTACATAGACAAAGAGAAAGATAGGGAGATCAGCTTATTCAGTGAATGTTTGATATTTTTCCATTGGATTCTTTAGTTGCGGAAACGTTCTTATCATAAAGGTCAACTCTGTCTGGTCAGCAGAGCTGTTGCAACTTCAGTCTGGGTCAGCGGCATGAACGCTCTCAGCTTTATGACTTCAGGAGCAAAAAGAAGCATGGAATGTTAGTCCGAGTTTAATTTGTTTTCCTTCCTATGGGTTCTGTTGTAATGCCTCATTTTGCCTTTTTTTCATCAATTCATTTCATATCTTTTATTATCCCTGAACTTAAACTGCATCAGTTTAACTTTAAATTCTGTGTCTTGTATTGTTTGCGTGTACTTTTGCACTTTTAAATTGCAAATATTTTCACTTTCGCTGTATCTTATTTTGTGAACTACACTTAAATACCTTTATGTATGAAATACGCTGGACAAGTGAAAATATTCTCCTTGCCAAAGAGGCTGGTATCAAATCTCTTTTCATTCTGATTGACAGTATCTCCTTTAAATAACTTCTTCACTGATGTGTCGCTGAATGTATGAAAAGATGCTTTACACAGACTAACCCATCAACTCACTGACAACTCACAACTCACTCAACTCCATCAACTGGCATTAAGTTGATCAGTTTGTTACAATGAATTTGACTAGTAGTGTGATACAGTGTTGTGTTGTTAAGCAGTGATCCAGTGCAGGACAGGCAGCAATACATGAAAACCTTTGCACCTTGCACACATGTTTTATGTTCAGCAACAGTCACGCCTGCAGTAATGTTTGACTCACAGTCTATCTGACCTGACAGCCCATTAAACACCATCATGTATGTACTTATTTTACAACTTTATTGTGCATTTTTTTGACACTTCATCCACAGAAAAAAAAAAAAAAAAAAAGATTACTTCGACTTACTTTTGAAGAGAAACACATGGATCCAGATATGGCACAAATTATTGATTGCACAAGTACTCACAACATCTACCATGACAAATCTACACCTCATAATACAGAGAGCACCATCCACAACCATGCAGACAGCGCTGTGATGTGTGGATACAGGTCCCGGGAGGCTTGAGGAGGTGAGACGAGGGAAATAAATGCAGCCAAAATAAGGACAAGTCCTGCTTGAGAGCCTGCTGCAAGTCTGCAAGGGAACCAGGACCTGGGATGAGATTTATTTTTCCAGCAAGACAAAGACGCCAAACATAAAACCTTAAAGCTACACGGGACTGGCTTCAAGACAACTATGTGAAAGTCCTGGAGAGTCCAGATTTCCATCCAGGATCTGAGGCAGGAATTCAGATTTTCTCCTCAGGCAGAGTTACAACTTCACAGACCTTTTCACATAAGAATTAACCAGATACCAGTCCAGATTCCAGATGTGCAAACCTACCCAGTCAGACTCAGCTCCTGGCTGTAACTAATGCAGAGGGTGCCTCCGCCAAACACCGGCTGTCTCAGTGCTTATGCAATGAATGGTTCATTATACTTAGATTAGATGTTATGGAGATCTGTGACGGGTAAGTGTCAACAAATCACAATAAACTAAAGACAATTAAAAATAAAACAATAAAACAAAGTCCAAAGAGCTGTTTGACTTTATAGACACAGTTATGAACTGTTGCTCCACATCACTGTGGAAGACGCTTTTCCACACCGGGTCTTTTAAGCACCGAATACTGGCTGTGGAGCCATTTCAGTCACCGCTTCAATCGTTTTTAAAGTCAGTTTTCTCAAGTTGCTGTCGAGCTGTGGTGAAGCCTGGCTCCACACACCGCGTCAATAAGCAGCACACATTTATGCGTAGTAACGACTCACCGACGCCCCGCCGGCTCCTCTCAGTGCATCTCACGGTCCATAGCCTGCAGAGGAAACCCGTCAAACAGCCGCCGCAGTCAAACTTTTCCTGGGATGTGTGTGTGTGTGTGTGTGTGTGTGTATGTGTGTGTGTGTGCAGCTCAGCAACACCGAGGATCAACATGTGTCTGCACACACACACGCCGACACGACACAGCTGCACGCTGCGCTGCCCGGACCGTCCCAAACCGGTCCATTCACAAGGAAGTGGGAAAACAGGATGTGAGGTCACGAGAGGACACCGGCTCTGGGATGAAATGACTAAAAGTTGCAACAAATCGGAAAACTGCAGCGACATGTGCAAGAAACCACCAGCCAGTGAGGGTCCTCCAGACTTCTCATCGTGACTCTACCCGTGTTATAATACATTATTTATTGATTAGCGGCCCGTTGGCTGGGAGATATTTGAGCTGGCGTTACTTCGGGTCAGCAGGGGAGGTATTTGATTTTAGCAGGTCCTGGGTCAGCCTTTGGTTTAAAGAAGACTCAGCAACACAGCTGGTTTGGTTTTAAAATACGTTTATCTTCACATTAGAAAATCACACATGGATGAAACCTGAATCAGCCTTTCACACAGCAAAATCATCATGTTAGACAAAGTCAGGGATCTTTAATATGTTTTCCATACGGTCATGAAATCGATGGTTTAAAGTCAAAAAATACGTCAGCTGATATAACAAGGTGTAAAAATGTCCTGCAATCAGGCAGGACTTTGAATATCGTGTACAGGTCCGTCAGTACATTCAACCAGACTCTGAAGAGTCTTCAGCTCATACACACTTCAGGGTAAAAAGAGACACAGAAAAATCTTTACAACTTTTCCCCGTAAAAAGTTATTTATCCTTTGTTTCCCCCTTTTTTCACAGCTTTCCGTTTGCCAGCTCCATGTCCTTTACCTGAAAGAAAAAAAGGTTTGGAATTTTTACTCAAAAGCCATCAAAATCAAATCAAACCTGGTAAAAACAGAATCAAGACAGTAAACAATAGTACACCATTGCCATTTCTGGAACTCTAGCAAAGTATTAAATATAGTTATTTTTAAGAAAGCCAACATTAACCCAGCCTCCTTTATGACAGACACATTTCTCCCTGGATTTCAGCAGCTTCCACCAACTTTTTGCACAAGGACGCCGGAAAAACATTTTCTAAAACAAACTTCTAAAGAAGACTATGCTACGTATTTATTAAAGATGTGGTTTACTGATTGTTTATTTTAGGATGCTCCTAAAGATCTGTAGACACAGTATTCAGACATAATGTAATATTATCACAATACACAATATACACATTTTAATTAATTGCACAGCCCAACCTGCCTCAACGCCACTTTGCAGCTCATGTAAATACTGTAAATATAACACTTGGCTCATTTAGCCTATTTATTCTATCTGTATCTGTATCTTCTATCTGTTATATCTATCTGCCTGTGTGCAATGACTCCACATGCCTTTAATTGCAAATAAACTTTTTTTTTTAATAGAATAGAGTTTTGGGGGCTAACACGCTACCAAACAATTACTTATAAAAACATCATTCATTTGGCGTCATGTTTGTGTTCACCTAAATAATTTCACCAGCTCCTGAGGGATATTATCTTGCACTTTAAATGCTCAATACTCGACCTAGATGGCCGCTAACTGTGACTGTGTGCCTCTCTGTTCAGCTCTGGGAAAGAAGCATAAAGTGTTGTATCCGAGCAGTTGCCAGCTTTGGCTGAAAATGAGCTTGAGTTGAGGTTGAGAGCAGTGAGATTAAACCAATAAACCAATGCAGAAAAGTTGCAGGTAAAAAAAAAAAAGAGCGGGGGATTTTACTTTCAAAAGTCTTCTTTTTTTTACTCCATTGTAGTTCAAGCAGAATTGACCAATCCTATTTCAGCACGCTTTGGATGCATTCAAATAAGCAGTGCATGTGGAAAGTTAAAGAAGTAGGGCGCTTTCACCGAAATTCAACCTCAGAGCCCATCATCTATCGCGTGATAACAATTTAGCTTTTGTTTGTTTTTTTGAGCTTTAACATCTCTCAACCCCAATCTCAAGTTTCTAATGGGACTGTGAGCGTTGACTGACACATGGAAGAGGAACTCTTGCCCTGGATATCTATTATCTGTAAATCTGAAACACTAGCCACTCCCTCCCCCCGCCCCGTAGGATTAGTTGTTGTCACATAATAGGAGATGGGTTCTGACACTGATCCATTGTTAATATAAAGAATATTGATTAGTGTGGCTTGAAATTAGATCCCACTCTCTGTCAAGATCTTGTGAAAAATATAGACTTTAACATGCTATTTAAATTCTCTGTTACCTCCTCTGCTGCCTTTCCCTCTGCCACCTTTTCCACCTTTGTCTTTGCGCCCACCTCGGGCCGCAGCCTTCTGACCTGTGGGACGCCCCGCCAGGCCTCCCATGGCACCTTTTACCCCCTTGGGGTTTGCATAAGCGACAGTCACTTTGCTGCCGTCTATCTCACAGTCCTCCATGGCTTCTTTGACAGCTTTGCAGCTTTCTTCACCCTCAAAGTCCACAAAACCATACCTGAGGGAAATGTCATGTAAATTACGTGAGTGTAAAGCAGAATTTGAGAATAATATTTTTTTTTTTAAATGATCACGTTATGCTACTCACTTTTTTGAAGCGCCTGTCTCTTTATCTAGGATGACTCTGGCACTGATCGCCCCTTCAAAAGCACTTTTCAGAGTCTCTGCAGACGTTTTCTGAGCGAGGCCCAACACGACCAGAGTGGTTGTCAGGACTAAAGAGGGGGAAAAAAACAACAGTGGTGTCACAATTTTCATGACTCATCATGGCTCACATCGACTTCACTTACACTTGAGTACTGATGTGCCCATTCCCACATACCTTTCGGCTTCTCTGACTTCTCTTTCGCCTTCTCCGCCTTCTCTTTTGCCTTCTCCGACTTCTCTTTATCCTTCTCTGTCTTCTCTTGCGTGTCATAGAATTGTGCCTTGACCTCCCTTTCCAGGAGCTTCATGTTTTGGGTGGACTGTAAGGCCTCTTCAGCAGCTGCCACAGTCCTAAACTCCACAAATGCAAATCTGCAGAGGAGTATAGAAGTCAATATAAAATACTTTCCCCATTGGGTAAAAGAAAGGCTTGTATTCATGTATTTACCCTCTTGCTTTGCCTTTGCTTTTGGGTACGGTGATCTCAACAGCCTTCGGAAAGACGTTCCTCAGTTTCTTTTCGTTCACATCGAAAGACAAATTGCTTACAAATAATGTGTTATTTGGAGGAGCTGCAGCTGTGAGGAAGAAGAAAGATCTTTCATCAATAAAGGGACAATCGCTAAATTCAGATTTAACTGAATAATCCAAAAAGATTTTAAAAAAAAACATTTTCAAAGCTTTTGTATCAACAGTGATTTACCTCTCGTTTTTTTGATGTCATCTTTAGCTGTGGCGGCTTGAGGCCTTTTTGCTTCTCCTACAGAGTCCACAGTCAAAACCCGGTCTTGTATCTTGAAAACTCTTTTTTTCTGCAGTAGTTTCTTAGCAACGGCTTTGTTTTTCAACTCCACAAAGGCAATACTGTTGAAAAAGTAAGAAATTGCTTAAGTACAGATTACAAAAATGTGTAATTTCTATCATTAAATGCACATTTTATTTTTTCACCACTGCCTTATTTAATATAATCAATAATGCATGTCCTGCTCATCTGTATACAGAGGAAGCTTTTTAATACTCTCACCCTTTGCTTGGGCCTTCAGCTCCACCAGGAAACCTCACACTGACGGCTTTGCGGAAGATTTTCATAATATCTTCCTTTGTTGCTGTGTACGGGAGGTTCTTCAGAAACAGACACTTGGCATCTATGGACGCTGAAAGTGGGATAGTCTTCAAGTCAATGCGAGTAACTACAACTTTAAATTCATGTGTAATAGAATTATTAGATCCAGTCGAGTTACCTTTTTTGTCCGCCGGTGAAACTTTCACTTTCACCTTTTCCGCATCCTTGATCTTTGCTTTGTCGATCTTCATCGGCTTGTCGAGTACCATCTCTCCGTTTAACGTCAAAGCTTTGGTCAAGTCCATCTCTGAGGCCAAATCTACATGTGCGTGTTTTCTTTAAAAAAATTAACAGCATAACATTACTTTTAGGTTAATTTAGTATTTTAAGGAGCAGCAATATTCATCATGGATGAGACAAATCACCCCAAATGGACCTGATGATTTAAGTTTACATTAAGCAGCGTACTCACTTGGACCGGTCTAATCTGATGTCTTGAACCAGTAGACTTTGTGTCATGAAGAAATTCGCTAAGGAATCCTTGACTTCTTCAAATTTCTTAGCGGTGTTCAGGTTGCCAACAAAAAGACAGAAACCTGCAAAAAGATAAAACCGGTACGTGTATGACGATTAGACGCGTTACGGCACAAAGCAATTAGCAGTCTGTCTTATTTGAGCTCTCACCGTCATTGATGAGCTTAGTTTTCTTCGATGGAGCGGTATCAACGGTAGAGTCCACCTTCCGTTTCCCTTTTACTGCAATCAGCAGAAAATGCAATCAGTATGTGTGATGGATCCTTCACTTCTCCCATTAAGACACTTACTTCATAAATTAACTTCTAAAAATAAGATTCAAGATATCCTAAATCATAAAGCACTTTTATGCCGTAAATTACAGTAATTTCACAAAGATCAACTAAACACTCCATGAGATATTATATAAAATGTTTACAGGAGCATTTACAGTAAACCAATTGGACTCATACTTTGTTAAGCAGAATTTATCAAAATAATTTGTCTAAAGATTATCTATGCAAAGTTGAGTTAAGTCTTCAACACGTTATAGACAAGTGCGAGGCTTTTACTTGTTTAACAGGGTTTTTCTTTTGGTGATAATCTGACTGAAGGACTTCAAGGTTTCCAGCGGCTGCATCGTATGAAAGAATCATCTGCGAGTACATTTTGGTAAGTCTTTTGAAGTCACGAGGCGTGCACTTTTAGGTCTATTGCTATAGCGCCACTAACAGGAGACTCATCCACATTACATGTCATCTGGGAAGAGACTGCTGTGAAAAACTATTTTTAAAGCAAGACAGTAAGAGAGCAAGAACAAAACAAAAAGACAGCTTTATTATTGGCAACTCTTCCATTATCTCTTAGAGACATTCTTACCTTTCGTCTCTTTAACAATCATCTGTTTGTCACGCTCTTCTTCCTCATTCTTCTTCTCCCAGGTTACAGCGATTGTACTTTCTCTTTCTCCAACAGTGATGTCCATCTGACAGTCTAAAGAGAAAGACGCGTCACTGGCACTGCTCACAATTTCACGTTATGACAAATTTTATGTGGTGTCCTATTTTAAGTACCTCCAGATTCCTGCGTCTCTTGCTTCATGTTTGTCTCTGTGGCCTCACTGGGAGTGTCCTCCGTGGCACTGACTGCATCAGCTGACGAGGTGATCTGAGTGTGTTCACCTTGTAAAGATAGTCATGATTTGATTTAAAGACATCATTCAGGTGTACAGCAGGGTGTTTCAAACTGGAGACAGAGTTTTGGGTGGAGTATCACTTTAAAACCAAACGATGATTTCAACACATCATCTGCGTAATACAAGCAATCTTCGGTTTCTGAATAAATGTGATGCACTAGTAATAATTGATTTGTGTAAACATCTTTACCGCTATCCATCATCTGACCACTTGCATCAGTCGTCTTTTCTGAGTCATCCACCGCTCCTTCCCCATTCTTCTCGTCCCAGGACACGCTCACATTAGAAGCACTTCCTTTTACTTCAATCACAGCATCCTTCTGAGGATCTAAAGATGCAAACGTGTTACTGGCACAGCTCAGAATTTCATTTCGACATCATGTGTGATGTGGTTGCAGTACCTTGTTCAACTTGTTTCATATCCGTGCTCTCCTCTTTGCCGACTACCTGCTCACTTGATGATACAGCCTGTCCATCTGAATCAATAATTAATTAAATGATGTAATGTTCCTTCCACATTAAGTCCAAACAGTCATATTAATTGTCTACATAGTCATTTCAAAGAAAAGACTTACCAGAGTTACTGTTGTCCTCTCCATCTACAGCTTCTTTGTTGACAACTTTGCTTTGTCTTTTTCTTTGTTTCGTCTCCTGAAATATATACATTTATGACGTTACGACCTCAACCTTGAGTAATTTGTCAATTACTTTTGAGATGTATTATTAACATCATAAAACAAATAAAGCGGTGGAAAAAGCTCTTAACCACACTAGATCCCAAAGTTGATGTCCTCAAATCACTTGTGTGCAAACCCACAACATATGAAAAATAGACTTATATAGAGAATAAAAGCAGAAAATTCTGATGTTCTGAGGCTTACCAGCGAAAGACTGGTAGTCTCCCTTAATAAATGTCATTCATGTCTATGAAACAGCTAATCGAAAAGTCGACCTCTAATCCAGCATTACTTGAGAGTTAAATGTAATAACATTGCTACAATAACACAATTGTACAATAACTGTATAATCTTTATTGTACAATAACTGACGCGTTGTGGTAAATTAACCATTTAAAGCAGGGCTCGTAGTTAGAAATGAGACTACCGTCAACTGTAAGCTAATAGCTAAAGTAAGTTCGTTTTAAGCTAAGTCAGAACAACTGATAGCGTAAACAATCTACTTTATGCACGTTGAAGCCTTGTAAATAGACATGTAGCGTAACGTCATCCTTACTTCTGTCTTTGCCATATTTCTGTTATAATGTCACACAATCACAGGCTGGCACACAGAGTCCAAGCCGAGAAATACACGTGTGCCGAGCTAAAAACATCCACATGCGACTGTTTTACAAAACACACTGCGCATGTGCGTGGAGTACTACGGGTGCCCACGGGTTTTTTTGTAAGCGATATGCGAGTCAACAAAAGCAGATCCTGTGGAACGTCATCCACATAGACTTGTGACAAGTTCCCGGACAACACTGCTATGAGCAAATTCCGGGTAATTATTGGGTAATAGTGAACAATATTTCGAGGAGGGAAATCATACGTGGAGGTGTTTTTCGAAGCTAGGAAGCGCTCAAATTGAAATTCCTAACAGCTAGCCAAGTAGCCAATTAGCTTAACTTAACTATTGAGTTGGTGTACTCCCCCTTCAGCTATGCACCGGAGCTCTCCACCAGACTCCAGAGAAAAAGAAACTCACTCTGAAGTGTGGCATGTAGCTGCTCATTACACCAACTGAACCTCGTCATGTTTTTCACATAGTGTGTGTTTAGTCCGGCTTGTGGACCTAACTGCAGCAACGTGTTGACTGTAACAGGTACTGAACTACGTAGAACCCACGGTCCGAAGGTCGAGCTTCAACGCGGCAGCTCACCCGGGGCAGATAAGGTACTATCGGGTCACGCCACCCATCCAGGCTGTAAACAAGACCATTATGAGATGATCATGGAGGACGTGGGGCTGATTTGAGGAGCAGCGGGATAAGCTTTGCTATAATGGGGACTCAGAGGAACGGTTTCAAGAAGGAAAGTTTCGTTTTGGCGGTAGACGTCGGGACGACTTCAGTCAGATGTCACGTCTACGACAAGGAAGCGCAAATCCGAGGGTCATGCACCGACGAGGTATTCATCATATTCTTACTGTGCTTGTTGGCTAAATGTACATCACCTACTTTCATCACAAACATACACAAGCATTATTGATTATTCAGAGGCTGATTTTTATGTTTCTTATTCTGGTCACGTTTCTCCAGGTTGTCCGCTTGTATCCAGAGGTGGGACATGTGGAGATGGACCCAGAGGAAATATGGAGAGGGTTTGTCACTGTGGTCAAGGGAGCTGTGCAAGGTACAGGTGCATCAGTTCCTCTTGAGGTCATCAATCGACAAGCGCACTAAGTGTTGTGAATTGCGGATGTGATTGATTTTACATGTTAATTGTCACACCCTATGAAAAATGTATTACCAGTTTGTAACATTTCCAGTTTGACCCGTTTTACGACTGATGCAACTGTTTTTTCAGACAACTTTTTGGTCTGAAAAGAACCTTGAAATAAGAATAGCTGGCTAGACTGAAGTTATTATTTCGCCACTGAGAGTTTTAAAACCTTGAACTCTGTCGTGGTTTTCTAAATAAAGGTATGAAGACATTGATTCACTTAGAACTTTCGTTTTTGCTCCTAAAAAATCATGCAATAATTTCTATAACCCCTTAATTATAGGGTTGCAGCGATATACCAGTTTCAAGGTATACCGTGGTATGAAAATGGATGGTTAGTATACTATGTGCATTTGCTAATCTACCATATTGCACATAATGGACATAATATTTTGTAAAAAAAAATAATTATGATTAAACTCTTCTGTTTCCTTTCCTTGAAGGGGCATTATACAAAGCAGTCACTATAGTATTTATAATGTATAATGTATAATACTGTGGTACTGTGAAACCATAAAACTGTGATATTTTCTGTGATTGTGATCATACTGGAAAATCTCAAACCATATCATACCTCATACAACCTTGCTTTTATGTGAATGCTTGTGCTGCTTTGCACACAATGTAGATGCAGGCGTGCAAATGCGTCAGATAGAGGCTCTTGGCATCTCCACTCAACGAGCCACCTTCACAACATGGGACAGGTAAAATTAAATCAGTTAATCAAATTATAGTACTCTATATCAAATAAACTCCATATGACTTGAAGGAAAACTTAAAGAGAAGCACTGTAGCACACCTTTTTTACCAGCCTTTGTCTAGTTCTTTTCTGTCTTAGGCACATCTCATTCCCCATTGTTCACTTTGACAGGAAAACTGGGGTTCCTTTCCATAACTTCATCAGCTGGCAGGATCAGAGGGCTGCAGACCTCGTGAAGTCCTGGAACAGATCCTGCACCATGAAAGTGAGTCTTTGTGCTCTGCATCTCCACCTTTCATGTTAAGTTGGAAGTTAGGAGAGAAAAACTCAAATATTAGAACTTGTTTCTTTGAAAGTGGCCTTGCTAATATTGTGATTTGACAGTGGGAAATCATAATGTCTCTTCACACAATATGGCTTTGATTGTTTCAACAACCTCAGTCAATCCATGGTGCGATGAAGCTGGTCTACTTCCTGACCAGGCAGAAGCGGTCGCTTGCAGCGAGTCTTATCGTCTTCTCCACTCAGCATGTCACCTTTCGCCTCGTCTGGGCTCTAAGACACTACACGCAGGTCTGTGTGTGTGTGTGTGTGTGTGTTATATGCAGTATACAGTCTCTATACATAGAAAAGACAACGTATTAATCAGAAGCACTTGAAACATTGACAAATTGAACATTTAGTTGCAGTTCATCAAAACAATTCCACATATCTGGTGTTTGGTCATCTGAAGCACTGTTTAAATGCAGTTAAATTAAAC
>OMLP01000235.1:60395-77815 GCA_900302685.1 Spondyliosoma cantharus | reverse complement strand
TGAACTCCCCCCCCCACACACACACACACACACACACTTCATGCTAACCGAGGGCTTTGATTAAGAATCAACCGAACCACACTTGGTGGTGTTGGATTCCCCCGGCAGCAAACATCAGAGACTCTGCAGCAGAGGTTGTAACCTCGGGCTCAGACTCCTCTGCCCTTGTTACTGCTCACTTACTTTTGTTGCCCCTCTGTTTCCCCATCATTTTAGGTTGCATTGTAACTCTTATTTAATTCCCCATCTGGTGAGTTTACAGAGTCAAGCATGACTCCTGACTGCGCAGCAGATGTGTGGCATGTTTTATGGAAGGTGTGAGTGTTGCGGGGTGCGGTGGGCCGGCCGTGGGGGGCTGCTGGGGGTGTCGGAGACCGCAGGGTGCTGAGTGGAGAGATATTTTTATGTACTGTAGAGGGATGTTCTGAACCGCCACAACAAAGCACAACATTTCATGGATGTCACATCAAGGAGAGGGGGAGAAAGACAGAAAAAAAAAAAAAAAAGCTTGAGAGGGCAGTCTATTAACAGCATGCAGCTACAGGTTCAATCTCACTGGACACAAAGTGGCACAATACCACCACTGTCAGGGGGAAGAGATACTGTGAGAGCTCGTCCCCCTGAGAGCGACGGCGGGGATCTGTTCACTTCCAGTTCAGTCAGTTCAGGAACGTCACTGAGGCGCTGGTTTTATTAGAAGAAAAACTCCTCCTCTGTCATATCACTGCGGAACCGCGCTGGAACAGTCTCCGATTTTGTCCTAAAATTCACCGTGCACATTAACGCAATGTTAATCTGGCCATTGTCCACGCGACTGAATGTGAGGAGTGCATCAGTAAAAGATTCAGTATAAGCTACAACAAACTATTTAAAGGATAAGTTCACTCAAAGATTCAGTCATTGTCCAACTCACCCCCTACGCAAATGGAAAAGTCAGGGGAAGTTGCAGAATTCAACTAAAGTAGATGGAGACGTAAAAAACGAAGTCAAAACAAAAAAATTGTGTAATCCAAGTCTGTGAAGCCCAGAGACCCCAGAATAATTTGAAAAGATGCTGCATACAACCTCTCTTAAAAGCCAAAATCTTTCGAAATCGAAAACGTTCGCGCACACCCCATCCGAAGTGGGTGCATGAGCTTCGAGTCGATGGGGTTAAATAACGGCTTTTTAAATCAATTTGGAATCTCCCGAGCTTCCAGCGACTTGGATTGGCCGTGGAATGAGCTGTATGAAGCCGCTGCATTTGGTTTGTTTTGGTTCTTTATTTTCAAGTTATAAAACAAGTCTCCTTATACTTCAGTTGTAGGAGGAGAATGCTGCAGCGCTGTTTTGCCGTGAAGCTCCAAAAATGTTTTGTGGACTGCGAAACATTACCCTACTGTCCATCAACACGGAGGTAGAGAATGAGTAGATGATAAACAGAATTTTCATTTTTGGGTGAATTTATCCTTTAAGGCACTTAAAGTATAGATTCAAAATATCTGTATTATAACATTGTGGTTTTTTTTAATGGTTTGAAAGAAAAAAAAAAAAATTGGCACAAATTTCCCACAATCCTTCATCGCTGTAGACCCTCCTCTCTATGCTCAATAAGATGTGTATTTTTAGAGAAATATCTTTATTAGATGTAGCTTTAATGCGCTGTACAGCCCTCAGATTTACGAGATCAAACCCGCAGCCCAGAGGTCCTGCGCCACACTGCGCCACTGACACCTAGCCACATAGGCAGCATACAGCATAACGATCTGCGCTTCATAACACCCCAATTTAACACTTGGATTAAGGCGCAGCAAGGCAGTGCTTCTCGAAAGCTCGTCGTGTCGTAGGAAACGCTAATTGGATTCACCTGGCGGGGCCGCGGCCCACCTCCCACCTCCCACAGAACTGAGCCGGCACAAAAGGGAACGAAAAAGACAAGAACAGAGCGGAGAGCAAGGAGGCCACAGCGCTCAGAGGGAGGAGGAGGAGGGAATCGGCTGAGAAAAGCCCGAGCGAAAAAAGAAAGAGTGAGAAGATTAGTTTACTATGCAGCTGCGTTTGAAGTTTCCCCTTTAAGAGACACAATTAGGAGGGAAAAATTTGCACTGGTTTAGCGTGCCATTAAAACCGTAACATCTGGGCAATTAAAGAGAGCTACCCAAGGTGTTCAGAATTGTGTCATAAAAGTTAACAGGTCTGCGCTGCTCAACAGAACTCTCTCATCACCGCACACTTCTGTTCCGCCTCTCGCCATGTGCCTCGGCCCTGCTTTCCCCCCCCCGAGTCTTCACAAAGCAGCCTTAATGTAAAATATACTCAGAATGATTCACCGGCGATTACAAAAGCAAGCTGGTAAACAGACACACCTGGTTCGTCACCGGGCTCTGGACGACGTTTACATGCTTTTTTTTCTTCTGCTGTGCAACAGCCGCTTTTCCGTTTGCCATCTGTCCCACCGGTTCGGTGGTGTCGAGGCTTTAGAGGCGCTTCAGCTCCACTGTACCGTAATGACTGAAATTAGTTGTGGAAGGTAATTTTGGTGTATTTGTGTCCTTTGATTTATGCCAGGCTGTCCAGAGGGGAAGAAAGTGGAATTCATTACAAGCTTGTTAGATGCCCTCACCACAGACATGGTGCAAGCCATAAACTCACCAGCCCCCTCTGGTGGCGGGAGGTAAGTAGTGTCACTGTTGGAATGTAACTAAGTACATTTATTCAAGTACTGGAACTTTACTTGAGTACTTCCATTTTCTGCTACCTTACACTTCCTCCTGCACGACATTTTAGGAGGCAAATACTGGACTTCTTACTCATTTATTTGATGACTTTAGTTACTGGTTTTGCATGCAAATCCAGAAAATCCAGAAAAGTGTCTCTGCAGATTCAAAACACTGACGCGCCTTTTCTCCCCGTTCCAGCCTCCCTCTTCCGTCTTGCTACGCCCGCCGTGCGTTTTGTGCACTGACAGGTTGAAATCAGTCTTGTGATGTTGGGAAGGCGGCGTGCAATGACGATCGATAATTCCCCTCAAATGCATTAAAACTAAAATGTGAGGAGTACGAAAGGAGAGAAAGGAGGAGAAAGTAAAGAAGTCAGAAAAATAAATACTCAAGTACAAATACCTGCAAAATCTACAACGTATTTGTACCGATGTTAATGTGAAGATAAAATTGCACATTTATTGGCAGAAAATGTATTTTGATATTTAAATACATTTAATATCGTTTATTTTTTATTTATTTTACCTTAATTTAACCAGGGAAGCGTCTGATTGACACTAAAGCTGTCTTTCTTTTGAGGGAGAGTCTTGGTTAAGACAGGCAGCAGTACTCTGAGACTTTTACTCAGGTGCTGTTTGTGTCTGTGACTCTCACTTGTACCTGAATGATATTTTAACACAAAACTCTTGCTTTTACTTAAGTGTTTGGGTACTCCTTACAAACACTGGTTGTGCCTGAGCAGGACAACTCCTGGCTAAATCTTGATTTGAGAAAAACCAGAAGAGGTGGAAGTTTTCCATAATCTTTCCCTCGGGTTTTATAAATTGAAGGCTAATATTTTGTCTCTGACAATAGACAGATCTTGGCACAGACACTGACGGGACTTAAAGGTATTTGGATTAAAGCTTTCATGCCGTCCTGAAAAGATGATTCCACTCTGCAAAGTAAAGCAGAAAATTGATTTGAATTGCTTTAGTGCATGCTAAGCTGTAATAATATAAAATGTCAGTTTCTGACATAAAACTATCCAGATGTACATCTTCTCCTGCACAGGATGTTGTGATTTCATTTTATCTGAAATCAACTAAATGGATCGATCTTTTCTGAGTGTGAAATGATGAGAATATGTGTCAGAAGGTGGTGTTTTCTAACTCTTGTTTGTCAGCCTATGTAAAACATAAATGACTAATGCTGTAAAGGTAAATAAACATCCATGTTTGTCGCTCTCATGTGTCCCTCTATCCAGGTTTGTTGAGCCTGATCCCAGTCACACTCTGGAGGAGAGGGTGGTGCACTGGTACTTCGCCCAGCTGGATAACAACGGCAGCCACGACATCAACAAGAAGGAGCTCAAGCCGTTTAAGAGGTACCTGAAGAAGAAAGCCAAACCCAAGAAATGCGCCCGCAAGTTCACCGACTACTGCGACCTGAATAAGGACAGGGCCATCTCCCTGCAGGAGCTGAAAGGCTGCCTGGGCGTCAGCAAGGAGGGTAAGAGCAGCGGGAGGAAACGGGGTGGTTGGGAGTGGGTCGGCCGGGTCATAGAGGAGGTTCATGACCCTGGTGTGAACCTCAGGCCAGCTGGAACGAAACTGCCTACAAGTCTCCTCAGCTGGAGATGCTTTTCGGCATGCAGAACTCATCTTCTCCAGTTTAATGGCTACTTTGACGGAAATAAAACAAATTAAATCTCAGGCTCAGATTGAGGATTGATTAGAATGACGCCTTGTTTCCACACAGCTTTGTGTGAATATGTGAGTCAACCCAAAGTCAGTTCTTTCCTATGAGAACCCCTCGTGCCTCCAGTGTGTTTGTGAAAGTCCTTCTTTACTTTTGACTCTTTTTGGTTTAGAAAATATGAAGGACAGAAGCTGCCAAATAAAAAAGAAAGAAAGAAGCTAGAACTATGTCAATAAATGCACCAAAATGTTATTAAAAGTAAATATAGGCCTTTAATTAATTCATAAAATGTGACATTAATTGTTGTTTCCATTTTTCGTCTTCCTGGTCATTCTTATTTTTTTATTCTTATCTCTTTGTGATTTGCTAAATAATTGATAAATAAATCAATTTAAAAATGAAAAAATGAATGAATACATTTGTTCAAAAAAGAAAATGGGAAAGTAAATAAATAGGACAAATAAAACAAAGGTAATAAATACAAAAGTGACTCAAAACATGTAAGAGTTTATAAATGAATACATACCTAAATCTATTCATATTGTTAATGACGATTTATTATTTATGATTTTGGCAGCTATGCCACAAGTATGTAGAAAAATGTTGCTTTTGCGATGGATTTCTCGACCATATGGATTGTGTGCTACAGGAAATGAGCTTTAATCAGTTAAATTGCATTATTGTTGCAACAGAAACAACAGAACAACAGGGAATTAGCTTCTCTCTCATATTAGTGGCCCATCATTACATAGTTTTGTAATATACTAAAGTTTAAATTCAAGACATAGAACAATTTCCATTTATTTCCATTTTGATTTTCACTAATTCAGTCATCATGTCATAGTTTCAAAGAGCCGAGTCAGCCGGCCGTTGAGAGGAAGGGATGAAGTCACTGCGGTGCATGTGACAAACAGATGTGTTGGCAGTCAAAACGAGGTGCACGGCTCCACTTTACACCCACTGATGAATATTTAGACGAGACAAATGTATTAGTGGATCCCAGACGCTGTCTGGGCCGGAAGAGCTGAAACTACTCATCGTGAGTGTGCAGACGGGTCCTAATAGAGATTATTAGCAACTGTCAGAAGCTGCTGCCAGCTACAGTTCTGATGTCATACAGCAGAGAGAAGAAGAAGAAATGATGAAATAAGGTTTTCGGTCAAAGTAAACCTTTTAATTTGTGACAAATTATGATGTTATGTTTGGCAGGTAGCTATTCTGATGCCACAAAACATCAACTTCTATCAAGTTTAATCCTTTTTCTTTCTCTTTTGCAGGCAGTTCAACGACAAGTGGCAGCCAAGGGACAAGGCAAGGGACAAAATTGTTCAGTAAGGCAAACTAATCTGCTTTCACTAACTCTGGCTGCCTCCGGCTTTGAGTGCTGTAGTTGGCTTAAGGTGTAACCCATTAACATGCACATTGGTAAGAGGAGCTACGTGACGTGGTTTGATTGGATTTAGGTGTGTATCTTGGAGTTGCAAGTTATGTGTGTTGTGTGATTGTGTGTGCTGGTATTTCAGAGAGCGACATCTTATCTCATGTTTTGCCAACAAACATAGAACATTTTGGTTCTTATTGTGATTTACAGGTCAACTCTTATCGTTGTAACTCACAATTATTCTCCTTTCATTTATTAATCTACTTAGTTTTATGCCTCAGACAGAGGCAGAGGACAGAGGCATTATGTTGTCAGGACGCTATATCTCAAATATGCCTTTTCGGGAATTTCTTCAAATTTGGTTCAAACGTTCACTTGGACTCGAGGATGAACTGATTAGGTTTTGGTGGCCAGAGGTCAAAGTCACTGTGACGTCACAAAGCATATTTTTGGCCATTACTCAAGAATTCATCCAATGAATAAGAAAAAATAAGAAAGACAACTTGACTGGTGCACGGAGGCATACAATACAAGCCGCAAGCGTAGTGGGTCATCTTGTTTTACCAGATTATTAGTCCAGAACCTGAACGTTTTCAGTTTACAGTAATATGTGGCAAAGAAAACCAGCGAATCCTCTCATTTGAAAACCGGGAATCGGAGAATGACTGAAAAATTCCTGAAAAGTTTTATCAACCGCAGACTAACTTTCTGTCAATCAGCTAAACAACTCGGCTCTTGACCTTTTTGAAATCTTTGTCTCGACTCAACAACTCAACAAGAGATTGGCTGGAAAGTGTGAAACCATCAAATGTCGCGAAGGAACGACTTCCCTTCTTTACTGATTTACTTTCGATCTGTTGGGATTCCCCCCGTTGAGCGATTATTGGTCCCGCCGGTGCTGTTGACTCTGGCCACTGGGCCCGGTTCAGCGCCGCGTAGCGCTGAGGTCATGTGTTTACCCTGGCACTGCCCCACCGCGCCTGGAGAACAGTGGCTCAGAGCGGGCATAACGTCAGGCCTCTCGGACCCTGGGCACGGCTGCCAGGATAAACAGCCCCGGGCCGTGGACGAGCGGCGAAGGAGGCTCGGTCAGCTGTTTTTCGTTGTGGTCACTGAATCTCTCACCTTCATGCTTAAGAGCTGGGGGTAAATGGCCTGACAGTTTTATATGGCTTCTTATGCTGCCACTCAGGCACCCAGAGCTGGTGATGATTGTTGAGAGACTGAGGTATTTAAAGAGAAAGAGACAGAGAGAGAGCCTGCATGAAAGAACATATGGCAGCACTCTGCCTTGACTAAGATAGACGGCCATTGTGTTCAGGTATGCCTAGCTGATCCTCAATGGCCTGGATCCCTTTAAGTCAAGCTGCCTCTGCCAGACATTAAATCTTATCATGCGCTGTCGCAGCTTTGGATAGTCACCGGAGTGTTGTTGGACATATTTACAGTTTACAGTACGTGCTTTTTTTTTGGGGGGGGGGAGGGTTGCGAGCATGTGGGGCCGAGTGGAGCACATCTGCACGAGGCTCCTCGCTGTCCACGTTGACAACAGCGAAGGAAAACATCTGAATACCTTGTGTTAGTTTTGAAGCGCTGGAGAGGGTGGCATCCATCGTCTGAAGAGACTGGAAAGCTCATTATAGATGAGATATGAAACAGAAGCCCGGGGCAGTGGTTGTCTCTGGAAAACCCTTTCTCACAGTCTGGTAACTGATGAGCAGCCGGTCTGGTAGCTGAGATATTCCCGAGATCGTGTCTCATTTTCTGCAACGAACAAAACCACCAAAGTCTCTCGTTGTCAAACTTGTTGCAAAGAGCTTCGGCGGCACTCGATGTTCTTTTTCGGGAATAAACACGCTTTTGAGTAAGTACAAACACATGCAGGTGCGCATGTATGAATGCCTGCACGCAACCAAAATACACAAGCACACACAATTAGAATATAATTGATGAACTATGGTGAGTGCTTACAGAGGTTTTAGTTTGCAGGGTGCATCGGCTGCAGCGTGCACTACAGTCACTGCATACATGGCTTCACACATGGCCAGGGGCTAAATGTGTTCATTTATTTAGAGGTTAAATTATGGAAAGTAATGGACTACTAACTCTTGTAGCCACTGGATGTGTTTGCCAGTGGATTTCTGTCAAACTCAGACATTAGTTTTCAGTCCATCGTCCATCTCTGATGGCTGACAGTGATTTAAAAGGTCCCCCGCCAGAGAATGCAAAGGTACTGTGTCCCCTCATAAGGCGTGAGTTGATAGCGTTTCTTACATGTAGGAGAGATTATGTTCTTATCAAAACAGCCCAGTTAAGCAAACCGAAGACACCGGGTTACATTGTTGGCAGCGGCGTTTCTTCCAACCCGGCCGATGTTATTTGCATCTTTCTTATCTTTGCCTTCTCGGTTAAGCTAGTAACTTTGTTTTAAGTCGCTGATGCTGAACGCAACAAACAATCTGTTGCAGCTTCCTCCAGCCTTCAGGTGCACAGTGCTTCCAGTAAGTCCCCAGTTTTAAAAGGCGGTATGAGGAGCTTTTAAAGCCCACCTGTCCTGTTATCTGGTAACTGACTTTGAACTAAACTAAGTCTCCTAGATAACCTCTGCAAGGTAGAAAGCAACGCAGGCATGCTGATGCCTTTCTTTGAGATGTCCGTGGTGAAAGTCTAATCTTTCCGATGTTTCCCAGCGGTAATGAATCGAAGAGCGCTGCGGTGAAGGGCATCCAGTGGTTTACGGGTAGTTACAGCAGCATGAGCCCACAAGATAACGACATGCTCTATAAAGATTATGAGGAGAAACTAAAGTCTTGTAGGACAGTCAGAAGAGGGAATAGTGTAGGCAACCTTCGTAAAGAACGACTTCAGCTCCGCTCATATAAAATCATCATTTCTCTGCACTAAAGAGAAGGTTTTTTGCTGATGGTTTGTACTAATTATAATCCCGTAAATTATATGAATTTATGATCATATAAAATTCAATCTGGTGTCGTGAAGTACAGACGACTGAGAGGGAATATGAGGAACGTTACCACCTCATTACTCAAGTTATTTAGGGGCTGATTTCACCTGTGAAAGGCCGTTTTAAACGTCCTGCAGGTGAGGCTCGTGTTGACAAAAGCAGTCATGTGTTACGTGTCCCGTCTGCTGTTTTATGTCAAACTCCTCTCTTCCTTTCTCGTCTCCTTTCCCGCTCTCTCTCGTCTCTTCTTCTCCTGTTTGTCCTGGCTGTATCCGTCATTAGGCGGGAATGAAAGGAGGGCATTATGAGGCAGGCCTGGCACCGAGGACGCAGGACCATTAGAGAGCCCAGAGCCCCGTCCTCCTACAGCCAACAGCAATTACTCGGCACCACTAGTGTTTTAATTACTGTGACATCAGCTCGACACACCGGAGTGAGGAGTTAAAGGGTTACAGAGGTCGAAGGGGACTGTGACAGTTAGGCATTATTTACTAAGCATTTCTCTGGAGATGCTACAAAAACCCCAAATTCACTGGCTGACGGTAAAGTCAAACCTGAGTCCTTCATGTACAGGTATACCATGATTCCCAGCTCTTGAGCCAAGTGTCTTTATTGGCCGGTCCCAGGTGAGGCGAGGGCGATTCACCGCTAGACGGGATCTGCTTTCAGCTCTTTATCACAAGCGGGGCCAAGGTGTCCAGGGAGAGGCCGGGGAGCTTTGTGTTGTTAATGGCACAGACAGTGTCCTCTGTGACTGGGAGGAGAGGAGGGAGAGGACCATTCGCTGCTCTGGAGCCTGGTAATTGCAAAGTCGATTCATCAGCTCTACTGTAGCTCAGCTCCTTACAACAGAGGCATTTTATCTGAGCTGAAGAGAGGAACGACATGACTTCACCGGGAAGAGATATCAGGAAATATTGTGGAACAGGCACGGTTGAACAGTTAGAACGTGACGCTAATGCTCCCAAGGTGAAAGGTTTATGACTCTGAATGTGCAAAATATCACAGTTCTTGTTATTCCCCCATCTTGCTTGAAAGGTAACCTAAAGTTTAACTCCACCAGTTTTACACTTTAAAGTGTGTTTACAGGTCTAGGTGAGTACTTCTGCATATGTAAAGACAGTAGTATAAAGGCTTTCGTGGCTCCAGAGGAAGCTGCATGAAATCACAGAAATTACCTGTGGGTAATGTGCTCCCTGATGTGGCCAAAATGTACATTTGTACATCTTAAAATCGTCAAAATCAAGCTTGTACTGAGCACATTCATGCTCCTCGGAGGATGAACCCTTGAATTCTCCAGTCACATTTTCTCATTTTTGCACAAAATGTCAAAAACAATCAAGTCGAGCATGTTACATTTTGGGCAAAAAAGACTCTTGCTGAGGTTTATCTTCTGCTAAAAGAGCGGCGAAAAAAAAGCTCCTTGACTTCCTTAAACTGCAAAAAAAAACAGTAGACACCTTAATCCAACTAGTCATGGTAGATATAGGTGACTGTAATGTTTTATTCTATGCGCTTAAAATATAGGTGAACGCATCCACTAGAGGACTCTGAGCTCATCTGGAAGGCAACCAGTGATTTATGGAGAGCTGGAGCGATTGTGATGCTTTAAGGTTTGAGCAGAAGACTTGATCCGACTCTGTGTGATTTGTGTAGTGAAATCAGCTGGACTTCTATTTCATGGCTGACATAACCAGCTCTGACAGAGAGTGCACCTGCAAACCCCCCACCCACCCCTCTACACACACACACACACACACACACACACCAACAGAGAGTCTAGACGCACGCGTATTGCATGTGCACATTCCTAAAGCAAACACACACAACAAGCAGTTTGATGGAAAGACATGCGCACACAAACACACGCACGCAACCCCATTTTTCAACACGCAAACACACAATTACAAACGGGTGTGTACAAACATACACACACAGCCAAAGCTCTCACAGGGCTCAAGGGGGGGGGGGACCTCTGCTCCCCTCTGACAGCCATCTGCAAGCAATCTACGCTCTTTACCCATCTCTTTTTCTCCCAGGCCTCTCCGTCTTTCTTTCTCTCTCTCTCTGCCTTCCACACTCACTCATCTGAGCTGTCCATCCCCTCGTGCAGCACACCGACTGTCCCATGCTGTTTGCAGATATGCGACGCAACACGCAACTTAAGAGACCTGTTGAGTTATAGCTTGGTCGTCGTCAGCGTACGTGATGGTGCGTTTGGGCGTCGGTGGTATACAGCTGCTTAGAAGTCAATCTTTGGTTGGTAACCGCTGACTTCATCGTTGCTCTACTGATGTAAGTGCTTTTGGTAAGACAGAAGGTAAAGAAAAAGTGGAAAACATCTAGGGGTAGGGTGTCCTGAGTGCTGCTGGGACAGACGGAGAACTCTGTCGTTTCGGCGCATTATGATTCTTTTCTCAAAACAATTTCTACTAGATTTCCTGATGACTGGGTAGCTAAATAGCTAGCTGGCTAACGTTGCATTGTTATTGCTGATTCGTGCATGACAGTCCCACATTCTGACGCATTTCAATGTCGCAATCTTCGACTTCGGTGGCATATCGCACCCGTCGTCCAGCAGGAACGTCGCTGCACTTGGGGTCGCTCTGCTAATATCAGTGTAAACCACCCGAGTAAGAGCACAGGTTGCTGGCCAGGTAGTGAAGCTGTGTTCTTTTTTTTAATGACGACTTGATTAAGAGCATTTCAAGCATATTGAAGATGTCTGGTCGCGCCATCGACGACAAATGACGGCACGTGAGCGTTTTGAAGGATTGTCCGATTTGATAGGGGGAGATTTCAACAGCTGCCATCTTGGAGCTCTGTTCTAAAGGGGCAAGGGTGCACTCGCAAACGAGGGATAGGGGTCAAATTCGGAAAAGGGATTGAGCCAGCATGTTTGAAATGGATTTGTTAAAATAGTAATGGACAAAGGGCAAAGAAACTCTTTGCAGTGTGTACAAGTGCAGCTTTTTGGCCAAGGAACAGGCAATGTGAGGACGCAACACTCATCACCACTAGTTCTCTGACGTCTGTGCGGTATGTCCGGGCCCTTAGAGGGAGAGATGATAATATTTTAAATAAGTACTTCATTTGATTTATTCTTTAGATGTTACATACATTATTTTTGTGTGCGTGAGTCCGTCTGAATGAGCTTCCGCCTGTTGAGCGATGTCATTGTCTTGTCACGCAGCAGCTATGAGGGAGCACATCTGCCTGCAGGATACCAAAACAGATGGGTGAATGCATTTTCTTTTGTTCTCCTTCCTGCCCTCCATCTCTCTCTCTCTCTTTCCCTCCCTTGTGCCTGTCTTTCTGTTCCCAGTAGGTCGTCTGGTGTGAGAAGAGAAGGATCTAGAAGCTGAGACGAGAGCAGAGGGCACAGAGGGAAGGCATCTGTACGCTTGCTGACAGGAAAGAGAAGGATGGAGCAGAAAAATTAAAGAAGTTCCTGAGTTTCAAAAAAAAAAAAAAGATGAACAGAAAAAAACAAGAAAAGAAAAACGAAGCGGCGCCAAAATATTTGCACTTTCTTCTCCCTATGTTTGACATTTGTATCTGTTTGTACATGTGTTGTTTTGTTTTTTTTTTCTCTTGAAGTGACTGAAAAGGTCTAGGTAAGGATGAGAATATATTTGTAAAATGACTTCACCACTGGAAGACGTGTACGTTACCGCATTTCCTCTTGTGTTTAGTCTGCTGTTGTGATTCGTTCTGTCCTCAGATAACAGGAACAGGCACTAAAACACATTTTGTGGCTATGAAATTCATTTTACATTCCCCTTGTTACACATAGCAACTCACAGGCCAGCGGTAACTCGGTAAAGACGAGTTCACGATGGATGATATCCGGCCCAAATGTTGCTCGGTAAAGACAAAACTCGATAAGGAAGAGCCACAGCAATGTAGGCCAATCCAAACGAATGTCGTATGTGTGCATGCTGTATTAAGGTAAAGGCATGTATTAGAATTAACTGTGACCACGAAGTCTAATTCATCAGCACAGAATTAGCTGTATGAATCCCCTTGCACTGTACAGAACTTTCTAAAGACGTTCACATATTGGGTTAGGAATCAGATCTTTGCGAGCAACGTGTTTTGTCTGGTTTTTGTTCGGAACATACCAGTGTTGGGCAAGCTAGCTGTAAAATAAGTCATTACTTGCGTGCTTTCCAACCGATGTAGCGGACCCTAACCCTAACCCTAACCGTCATGTTCTAGTTTGTAGTTTTTCTCAGATATCAGCATGTTGTCTGCACGAGTTGCCTCGAGGCTTCCATTGTTTTTCGGCTTTTTATAAAGCTTGTGCTCACAAAAACAAAAAAAAAGGTAATACAAGTTGTTTTGAAGTCATGCATTCTCCCCCAAATACTGTTACAGTGCTTAGAGTATACTAACGCAGCTTAACACTGTAGCACCGAGCAGGTAAAAACATGTCTAAATGCATGTGGCAGTATGCACATATTAAAGCTACATTAATCAGTTTGTGACCACTAGAGGGCAGAGACAAGCAACTCTGAGCTATGGCTACATGTTAGCATATTGCCTCCAGACAGATGTAGCTAACCCAGAGCAACATTATCCTCCTAGTCCAATATTAACACTTTTTTTTTTTTAGCTTTAGTTTTTGTTTTTTCTCCACCATCTCCTACGGGACATATCCGGTTCATTAGCAGCTAAATGCAATGCTATGTTCACCAGTTACCTGATAACTTTCTGTCTGGTGTTTGGTGCTGAGTAGGTAGCATATAACTTGGTGACAGCGCTGAGACAATACTATATAGTGAAAGTGCCCTGAAAACAATGATTTAAAGGGGCAATTTGTAAGATACGGCTAGAGCTAATAGGGCTACTTAGCTCCACGGTCTAACTGAGCTACTTTCTAACAGCAGCTAGTCGCTACAGCTGAAGATAGCAACAGCAAAGAGTAGCAAGTCTGGTATAGTTAGCAGTAGTAAGCGGCTACAAAATGCTTCCCCGTGTAGTTTTGGAGCTTCCTTCCGAGTTCTGGACATTTTTATACAAATTACACCTTTAAAAGAAACTTTAAAACAGCTGCATGGCAAATCTGAGGGTTTGTCTGTGCCATTGATACACCGTGTAAGAAATATTGATTAATGCAGCTTTAAGTCCATCCACAATGAAGGCAATTAGTTTACACATATCTTGTGTCACACTTTTTTTCTACGTGTAGTTGTATGTAAGTCAGTGTGCCTAGGAATATTACTCTACTAAGTTAATGTTAGTATTCATTTTGTACACAGTCAAACCTGAAAAACAGTTAAAGAGTTTGGTCTTATCTTAACGTTGAATTCCACACGTTTTCTGAATATTTTTTGTGTGTTTGGTGATCAGGTTCATCGAAGGCTCCTGGCTTTGTTAACAAATGACAACATCTGCAAATCTCTGACAAAGACCCCCTGGTGGGGATTTTATTTTTCCAAAACAGATTCCAGTCCAGAGAGTTTTTTAAATATTTTTTAAGTGGTACCAGGAAAAAAAAAAAAGGTGGCACAGATGACTAAACCTGGCCAGTAAATGGAGTAAGATGTTTACATGGCTCAGTATCCCGCTAACATTGGCTCATTTCAGCTGTCACATTCACGTTTATCCAACTTATTGTAAACACCATGTGGCATTTATAAATGCTTGTTCCTAAAATAAATATTTGAGTCATCCCAGTAATATCTGAGTACATTTTGTGTATGCAAACACATTCATTGTCCATCCTCCAACAGTTGATGTCAGACCTGCTCTGTGAAACACTTACCAACACACGTACGTGGAGCGTTGCCACCTTATGTAAGACAATGCAGTAAGTCTTTTAAAAATATCCCCCAGAGCGTCGATTAATAGGAAAACGATTGAGCAGGGAGGGGAAATAACATGAGAAAAAGAAGTTTTGGAATGTAAAAAATAAAATTGCCTCCTCACATTTGGGAACAATTGAGTTTCAGAATTGGAGAATTATGAGTTTGCTATAGTTTGAATGCTTGTGTATTTCTAATTTTTTTTTTCCTTCAAGTTGTGTTTTTCCAAGAGTAGCTGCAACGTGAGACAAAAAAGGCTCCTATTGTAAATATGTACAATAACCTTTATTTGTTTGTTTGTTGTACTAGGTTTCATTGTGGGGCTTGTGGGTGTTCACTTACTTCTCCGTCATTCTGGCTTATTGTAAAAAAAAAAAATATATATATGCTGTATACGTTTCACTGTTTACATTGTGTCAAACATTAGGCTGTTACAGTAGCTAATTCACAACATTGAAATGCTTAGACCAGACTGGATGTTATCAGCTCTGAGCACTGTTTATTTTATCTGCGGTGGGGTTATTTGACTATTTCAGCTCGTGTTTTACGATCCCTGCCATCATCGCTATACACGGTCAGGAATGTCTACAGTATGTGGTACTTAATCCACTACAATCACAGGTCCAGTCAGGTCTAATTTGAACTGGACAGTTGTGCCAAGAAAGAGAAAAGAAACTCCCGAGTGCCTGCTCCGGTCCAGGTTTGAACACTGGGCTTGTGTGTCTGCTGAAGTGCTTCCAGACACTGCACACTAGAGAGATCTAAAACAACCTAACAGGCTGGTAATCACTGCTAATCACGATGGGGGACGTCTAGTGAAGGCGGCTTACAGATGACTGTCAGTCCGACAGGGAGAGAGCCCAGATTGTCTTTCTGCGTCTCTGGCCACTTTTCCGCTGCAGAGCCACAGCAGGCTTGTCAAGACCGTGTCAAAGTGTTTTCGACAATATTTCTTATTCGTAGCTGAAGAAATTAGATCTGCTGGAAAGCAGAACACTGTTGTCTTTGGGTGAAATTGGTCGATGTAAATTATGAGGCTAAGCAATAAAAAACGAAAATGCTTCTCCACTTCAGTCGTGGCCTTATTTCTTGAGCTATTTGAACCTGCGTCACAGTACGAACGCACAAGACTTTACGAAAGAAGGGACCAAAAAAAGGAATTAAAAAAAAAAAAAAGCTGTTTTTAAACTCAAACACTGAATTGCATCTTGGCACACAGCAGAAGCTCACACCTGTGTTGTGTTATTTCCCTCCTGAGCTGTAACATAAATTTAAGGAGACATTTTACGCTCAATTCAAGGTTTGGGTAACTACGAGAATAGGTTTACATGCTTTAGTGCTCAAAAGTGCATTTTCCCTCTGTTGGAAACAGTGTTGTCTCTTTTAAGGCCTGGTCTCCTCTGATTGGTCAGCTCACACAGGTCTGAGCCAGCACCAGCAACAACAGAGCAGCTCTGCTAAATCAATTCTTGCACGCCAAAGTAGCCGCGAGGCATAAACTATGCAAATGTGTGACATGGTGACGTACTGCGATCTACAAAGTCAGGGGACTACAGTAAAGGCGGGACTGCTGACGAGCCGGGTTTTCTGTGGGAGAAAGGAGCTTCTGCTGGTGCGACTTTGACCTTTTTAACTTTCGAGACCTTTTACATGCACAAGAACATATATAAAAACAAACAAGCATGATAGGTCTCCAATAAAACAGCCATAATGAGGAAAGATCTGCAGATGCCCTACATTCAGAACAACTGATAACACCACCTTGTTGTAGTTACTGAGGCGCGACACCATCGGGAGCTGATTTTAGCTGCCAGAGCACCGAATCATCAGATAAAGCCGTTATGTATCTCTTGCACAGGTATATGATATTGATATGATGATACTTCGAGTCTATGAGTATTTTTAAAAGCTTTCAGACTGTGAAATATGTGTTTTTCCTAGTTGCACTTGTGGTACAATCACGCCAGAAAACAACAACAAAATCGACCATAATTTAGCTCACTCTTGTGCAATGGAAAAGCATTTGGAGCTGTAACAGGGGCTCTCTGAGGGCGGGAGAAGGAGATCAATACTGACCCCTATTGGTGGAGATTATTCACTGCAGGTCTGCAAACTCACCCTGATAGTATGTGCGGGTTTACGCACACTACATGGTTTCATCCAAACTACTAATTTCATGAACTGACATTAATATTTTTGAAAGAAAAAACATTGCAAATGACTAAAGATGGACTCTCTGGTTGCTATAAATAGTTAGTTAATGGTTCCTCTCTTGTGTGAATGTTCAGACTGACTACAGAGACACACTGCTGTTGATTTGTGTGCGTGGAGCGAGATGCTCTGATTTAGTGATGCCACTTCAAAGGTGCGGATGTTGTCAGTGCAAGATGGGAGGCGGAGGTCGCTGGTGATTGGGGGAGTAAGAGGTTTTGGGAAATGGGGAGAGAGAGGGTTGTATCACAGATGAAATTGGAGCCAAGAGGCAGCTGCAGTACATCTGTCTTGTACTGACACATGTGGCATTTGACTTCCAGTGTCGAGTTCAAAAGAGTTTTATAATGACGCAGCTGCTTCGGGATGTATGCGCATGTGTGTGTGTTTTTGTGTGTGCGCACGTTTTCTCCTTTGTTGAAGGTGGGGGTGGAGGGGAGGTGGGTTGGTGAAGGGGTTTCATAGGTGAGGAGTGGAATTTGAGCGTTTTTTTGAAAGTGACCTGTGGTGCAATACAGGTGCTGCATGTCGTTGTTTAGGGAAGTTTTTAACTAGTGTTTTCTATCAATGCGCGATATCTTAAAGGGTCAACAGTCCCATTTTAATTGAAGCCAATCGAATCCATTATCAGGTTTGGTAGCCACGCATCACTCTAAATTTTAAACCACTCATAACGG
>OMLP01000235.1:274-58532 GCA_900302685.1 Spondyliosoma cantharus | reverse complement strand
AACTTTCTGGTCAGTATTATGCAGGTAACAGGGAACAATACACATATATATATATGTATATATATATATATACATATATATATATATACATACACACACAGAGCAAATGATACAATTAAGTATCAAATTATACAACAAATTTGGCTTTTCTATTCATTTCCGGGGGGAAACTGGATGAAGGTTTATTTCGACATCACAGGACAAAGTTACCCACAACTACACACAGACACATAAAGCTAAAGCATGTAGCTGTGTTATTGCCAACTCAGTGCTCCAAATGCCAACAAATTGCCTTTTAGCCGCTGACCCGGGGACAGTGTTGTCGTCTCCAGGACACCTAATGTGAAGTCTGTGCGCAGCAGATGAACTGATCCTGAGTCAGGTAGAGCTCAGGATGTCGGTCAGCTGGTCCATGAGAACCAGAGGAGGCCTGCTGTGGCCATTCTGTCAGGGGTGCCCCAAATTCACCAGCTGGGTGTGACTTCATCACTGGACTCACTGTAATGTTATGAGTGTGTGTGTGTGTGTGTGTGTGTGTGTGTGTGTGTGTGTGTGCGCAGACAAACAGTTTCCAGGGGTGGTTAGGAAAATTTACACATTCATATCTGACACTCAGGGATAAAGACGGGATCAACTCAGGACCGGTGGTGAGAACTCAAAAGAATATATAGATATAGATCTTAATATTGATATAAAAGTAGATAATGAATGAGTTCTTTACTGCATGCATAATTATGTAAACAGCTGATAGAAGTGGTTCTATATACGTTCAACTGTCAGTTATCTCAGTCCTTATTCTAATCACATTTGATTTTACTTCAATATTCAATGTGCAAAGTAACTGTGCACACTACAGTTGTATATGTCAGAGTCTAGACGCTACATGCCCATTTTTATGATCCATTACTCACCTCACACTGACAACTAACTGGATTTCCATTTTTCGATTCATACTTTGGACAAGACAAGCGGTCTGCTTTACTCCACGGCACAAGTAAGATAACATTGCCACAGATTCAAATTTATTCCACTGATAGCTGGCTGCCTTAGCAATCAATTACCAGTAAATCATTCATATGTTGGATCCTTTTCCATTGATCTGTCTGACGCAAAACTGCAGTAGGCTTTGTTAGAAGTTAAACGAACAGATAAAGTAAACGCAGAGTTACGTGACTCATAAACTAAATGACACCAAATAATGACTTAATTTTAATTGCAGGGCTCCCCAAGAAAATCCAACCTATTGTTAGACTCTTAATGGCTAAAATGCATTATTATCAGCCTGTAGAGAATGCCTTTTTGCATTCTGTAGCATGTATTTTTACACAATTGATAAGAAAGTATTTGTCATTTCTAGCAAGATACTTTGAGGTGTTTGTGTCCTTTTTTAAATTCTTAACAGCGATTATTCGATTCATACTTGCTTCCTCACATTCTGTGTTTTGAAGCACACCGGATATTTCTCTTGCCCAATTATGGAAACTGAATCTGTAAATAAGATTTGATCTGATGCTGTTGGGAGAGCATGAAAATGTTTTTTTTTTTAAATCTGACTCAACACCATCGGAAAATGTATGTAGTTGTCGTTAAGTAATCGTTTAATTTATTCACTTTACCTTTGGCTTAAAATAACAGCTTCAAAATCATTTTGATGGCACAGTGTCTCGTAATAGGATGAATGGCGTCTCTGTCTCAGACACACCATGAGTTCTGGTAGCAGTTAGCACAACGTCTGACACACTGTTACAGACCTGGGGTCTGTATTTATGACAGCAGTGTTGCACTCACAAACTGTGGGGGGCGCCGCATCGCACAAAACGTCAATTTCTACCTAATGTTGCTTTAGGATAGTCTCCCCTCTATATTATCACGTAACTTGACTGTACACCCTGGTGAGTTCTGATTCAGACACAATGTGTGTGTTTCACAGCAAGTCAGAAGATAAATGCTCCGGCATCCTGAGGGACTGATACCACGTTTCACCCACACAAATGGCGTCTCAGGAGGTTCGTGCCTTTTTTCTACAAATTCACACAGTCTGACAGAAGGAGCGCTGACACTCACATGTGGTAATTAAAATTCTGTACATCTTGGCAGTGTGTGAAAATACTGTGATTCCTGCCAGGGTCATTAGTAGGGTCATTAATGTTCAGAGGTCGGTGAGGTCAGACAGTGACCTCAGTTAGCAATGTTTTCATTAATGTGTAATCCGATATCCATGACTCGTCTGAAAATGCATCAAAGATACACAGCAAGATTCCATTTCGCATGTTTTTTCTTCAAAATTATTAAAACCAAGGGTGTCTTAAGGGAGTCTTCTAAAATGTGGATCATGTTTATTCACCACTTACTTTTTAAGATGAGTTACAAGATAAAGAAATGAATGTCACTGACCCCAACGTTGTCACAGAGCCATCTGACGGCCACACTCCTGACCTCCATCCTGGCCGCGGTTCTCGGCTCCCTGCAGATTGGCTACCACACCGGCAACGTCAACGCTCCAGCCAAGGTGAGACAAGCGGACCAGAGCTAAGGGGGGGGATATATGACACCATGCTAGTCAATATCATTTTGAGTGTCAACAATTAGTATTTCCCTTAACATATATCCACGTATGAACTGCAATATCTGGGTTTGTGTTTCCTGATG
This sequence comes from Spondyliosoma cantharus, assembly GCA_900302685.1. Taxonomy (NCBI): domain Eukaryota; kingdom Metazoa; phylum Chordata; class Actinopteri; order Spariformes; family Sparidae; genus Spondyliosoma; species Spondyliosoma cantharus. Next base: position 55,883 of record OMLP01000235.1, on the reverse strand, counting down.
TTGCTCGTCTTTTGCCTCCACAACTGTTCAGATCATCGAGGAGTTCTTCAACCACACCTGGAGAGCCAGGCACAACCAGTCGATGCCAGATCACAGCCTGACTCTCCTGTGGTCGCTCTCTGTCAGCATCAAAGACTTTGGAGCCTTGCTGGGCTCGCTAGGTGTCAAATATCTGGCAGATTCTCATGGAAGGTAAAAAAAAAACAAAAAAAAACGCAGAAACGAGTTTTCCCAATAATATCCATCAAGTTTCTTTTTGCGATCTTTTCATTTCTCTCGTCTTCCCCACCAGACGTAACTCCATCCTCATAGTTAACTGCCTCTCTGTGGTGGGAGCCTGTCTGATGTCTGCCTCCAAAGTCAGCAAGTCATTTGAGGTCCTCATCCTGGGACGGTTGGTGTTCGGTCTCTTTTGCGGCCTGGTGATGAGCCTCAACCCGCTCTACATCCAGGAGGTGTCCCCCACAAACCTCAGAGGGGCTTTCGCTACACTAAACCAAGTGTCCTTCGCCTCGGGCATCCTGGTGGGAATGGTGAGGACTGTGCTCGAGGTCACAGCAAAGATAAAGCAATCTATATTTGCGTCCTAGTGCGCTCTACTCACATGCATTGAAAAAGGTATAATGTAAGAAATGGACAGAATTCATTAGCTAGCTCCAAAATTGCAACTCTTTGCTTGTAGCCATCGGCATCAACGGCAAGGCAAAAACAGCCTGACGAGTAGAAATATTTCCATTTGGTTAATTGAAGATTTTCAACCAAATCAGATGCGATTGTGAAAAGGCAAAACCCCAATCAGACAAAAAAACGAATTATTTTGAATGTCAAGTCTAAACAAAGCGTTTTATGATGAGCTAACAAGGCAATAAAGTCAGACTTGTTTATTTAAAAGAAAGAAACTTGGCAAATCAGGAGGTGTTTGGTTGTAAAAATCTTTTTAGTAAGGAAAATGGGTGTAGAGAAATCTCCTTTTCTGACATCTGAGCAAACTCACTCTTGCATCTCATCACTGAAACTACAGGGGCGTTCAGCTCTTGCAGTACAAAGTGGTACCGGGAGGCAGGGCGGGCCGTGCTAGCTGGTTAGCGTGCCAATTTCAGTAGACATCTCTGCACGCCAGCACATACCGAAGACGGCTTTGACATGACCTCAACACTTCTTTCTTCACACTCTGTTGATGTTGGTTTATTGTCAATAACTTATAAATTCCTTCAAGTGTAGCGTGCCGAGCCTCCCAACAATATGCCGCTCGGTTTCAGTGGAAGAACAACTAATAAGCCCGTAAAAAGAATTAATAAACACGAGCAAGCCAACCTCATAGGCTACACAAACCAAAGGGTGCAAAACAGCAGCAGTAAGTAGTTTAAGCAACAAGAGGGACAACAACAACAAAAAAAACGGGGTTAACAATGCCGCAACTAAAACGAGGTTTTCAGATACAGTGACCGTACTCTGGTGTGTGGCGTCACATGGGAGAACTTAAAAAGGTGGACAGGACGAGCGTGGGGCTTCACCACAGTAGGGTCAACCAACACGCCAGGTCTCAAGCGAGAACAAAGGGAACGAACAAACAAATGCTTCGTAAAAATAATGACTTGTGCACATTTAATACCGACCTGCAAAAAAAAAAAAAAAGCAAACACTACCAGCTGCAACTGAGTGAGAAGCCAAAGGGAACAAAGCCCAACAGGTGCCTTTTATAACCTGGCCTTGATTAGGGACAGGTGGAGGAGGAGTCAGACCTGGGGCTGCGTTCGCTAAACATTGTGCTGTTTTTGCGTTAACATCATTTGTGCTTGAAAGGGTCACGGCTCCTTCTTTTGGGATCTGCTTGTGATTGTTCCTCATGATGCAGCTTAATTTTGAGAGCTTAAACGCATAATATGAAATATATCTGTTGCATAAAAGCCTCGCCAAGTCCTGGTTTCAGTATCTGAATACTTGGTCACACTGTGCAACAAGGTTCCTGTGTGTGTTCGCTGCAGGTGGCTGGTCTGGAGACAATGTTGGGCACTGAGCATTACTGGGCCATGATGCTGTCCCTGTCTATCATCCCGGCCCTGACGCAGTACCTGGTCCTCCCTTTCTGCCCTGAGAGCCCTCGCTACCTGCTCATCAACCGAGGAGAGGAAAGCAAGGCGGAAGCTGGTGTGTGCCACTGATTGGTGTCAACTGCACCTCTCAAATGACAAAATCGAGATTTCCAACATTGCACCTGTCATACAGAGAGAGTCTGCTTACATATTGTTAGGGATGAGCTGACGAACCTTTGTTATGTGCTTGTAGATTCAATCATGGCTGATGGAAATAATTTGAATGCACTCTGTTAACAGCTCCTTGAAAGAAGATGTCTTTGTTTTAACCCTGCAGCCCTGCTGAGGCTGAAAGGCAACACAGACAAGGTGTATGCTGAGCTGGAAGAAATGAAGGAAGAGGCCGCCCACACTCAGACCGGGGTCACCATCAGTGAGTTCTTTAAGAAGCGCCGCTACAAGCAGCCAATCATCATCGTCCTCATCATCAACCTGGGCAGCCAGCTGTCTGGATTCAATGCGGTCAGTCTGACAAAAAATGCCTGTTTGTTGAAGGTTTTCTGGCTTGCTCCCTGCCTGATGAATATTTCACTTGCGGCGCTTGTAGTTTTTATTCAATCATTTATTTAGGCACAGCTCTCAGATTCTGAGGCAGTGTGTCAAGACAACACCCGTGTTCCTAAAAACATAGAAAGACGTCCCAGTGACCCACTTAGCTCGAAGAAATCCACGCTCTTCTCTTTCAGATCATCAATTATTCCACCAGAATGTTCCAGGCCAAGTTTGACGAGGCCAAATACTTGACTCTGGGCGTGGGCGCTGTCAACGTGACCTTCACTTTGGTCGCAGTGAGTACGAAATCCAGTGGTAACTTTTAAATTTCAGCTCCTGATTTATAAAGGACTGAAGCTGCCAAAATAAAAAATAAATACATAAATGAATAATTGTAGAGGGAAGGCTGGGTGTCATATATGACATACACTGATATATCTGTTTTAATTAGCTTCTATGTTTATTAACCTTTGTATTATTTCACCTATTTATTTACCTTCCCATTTAATTTAATCATTATATTCCATTTCTATTTCTATAATCTACATGAATTAATACATGTTGTTGTTTTTGCAATTAGTATGAAATTATCGTAAAACAAAAGAAAATTGACATTTATGCATCTTATTTTGGCAGTTTCAGTCCTCCATATCTGGCTTACATGCAGTTTTATTAAAAATAATAATGTTATTCATTATCTTAATATATCTGCTGCTCAGCATAAACTCAACAATCTTATCAGTAAACGTTAAAAACACAGGTTGTTGGTGTTGTTGTTGTCAGATTTAGCAGATTTTGCCACAAACTGCACCAAAATCTTGGATTAAAGATGTAAGCGCGATCACCATCTCCTCACAAATGGTTTAACAGCTTGGGCCACAACAGGATAATGTTGCATTTTTATTTGAAAAGGATGGAAGAAATGTGAGCAGGGTTACCACTGTGTTGTTCTTTCCTTTCAAGTTCTTCCTGATGGAAAGGGCAGGCAGGAGGAGGCTGCTCCTGACTGGTTTCATCTCCATAGCAGTGTGCAACTTACTCATGACCATAGTCGACTCTGTCCTGGTACGATCATTCTGCGTGATTCTTATTTTTCGTTTTGTGCTGGAAAGGCTCCGTCCAAGATATCTAATGTTTGACCCACCCTGCCATCCAATTTTGCAAAATGACTTTTCAAATGCATTACGGTTTTGAAAACAGGCCACGTGTTTGTTGTTGCATGAAAGCACTGATTGTATTGACCCTTAAAAGCATCAACCTGTCTGTCCAGCACCTGGTCCCGGAGCTGCGGAGCCTGCAGGTCCTGCTGGTTTTCTGCCTGATTTCGGCCTACGAGCTGGGCCCCGGTCCCATCTCCTGGTTCATCGCTGCTGAGCTGTTCGACCAGCCAGGCAGACCCATCGCCATGGCCTTCACCAGCATGCTGAACTGGGGAGGGAAATTTGTCCTGGCACTCCTCTTCCCTCCGTTGCTGGTGGGTTTATACTTTTGGCCTGCGTGTCGTATGAGTGAGTTAAACTTCAGGGGAAACTTTCTTGTTTTCTTTTGCGGGTTCCCCTTACACCTCGGAGACGTGGCCGTTAAATACAAGCTGTAAATCTGTTCATTCTGTTATATACAAAAGCATACTGGTCCACCGTTAAAACAGACGTAAATCGTGTAATCTGTATAAATCTATTTCTCGAATGCTTTAAAGTCAGGGTGAAATAATAGCGATCAAATTAACAGGTAACCAGGGAAACATCTGTTCGATATAACGCTGCAGAGATGGCAGCCAACCTGAAACAGAAACCGAGGAATCAAATCAAACAACCGTTTTGTTGTCCTCATTCCGTGTGTAAATGTGTTTTAATGCCTTTTGTGTTTTCCTTCTTTCCTGTGAATGTTTAATCTACTTTATGAGAGGCTGTTGCTCACACGCTGCCATTATGTTGCCGTTTGAGCCAAAACTTTCTCAAAAAGGTTTTGATCTTAACAGACCACTTTTTGGTTAAATACATCAAAGTCCCCCAATAAAACTAATACCGTCTCTCCTTCCCATGCAGAAACTCTGCGGTGCGTATGTCTACCTCCTCTTCATGATTGTGGCTCTGTTCGCCTTCACCTTCACCTGGTTTCGCCTCCCAGAGACGAAAGGTCGCACGTTCGATGACATTGCAGAGGAGTTCAGAGGAGCCGAGGGCATTCCTTTGCACAATAAGGCCGGATTCAACACTTTCACCTGACCGACCTATTAAACCTTACTGAATCTGGTCGTGCTCGGGCTGTCCATGGGTCAGTTCACCCAATTTACCGACATGTTTTTAACACAATACCCCTGGCATGTAAACCAAACAGGTGGGTTTTTAAGCTTGGAACTTCCTGGAACCTCCTTTGGAAAACAATGTCCCTGAAGAAGAAGCTACTGAACAAACAGTACGAACGTGAAGGAGGCGAGGGGGATCTACGTTTCCTTTGCTTATGTTAAAAAATGTTTCCCTTAAATCAAACATGCTTTCAGAGGTCTGAAGTTTGTGTCACCACCACTTGATGTGACTGTAACTTGTGTAAATAAACATATTGTTAAGTCATGTGGATATTTTAGATCTTTAATGTTATTGTTCTTGTTGTTGTTATGTATCTAAGCTTGATTACATTAAACTGTATTTAGGTGTACATTTCAATCTATTTGTGGAGTGGTAGAAGAAGCAAACAGCTGATCCTGGTGCCCCCTCGGACCCGTCCCACCAACCGACAGTCTTTCCTGGAATTTGTATTCAGTATTGGTCTGTGAAATCTCACATATCTCTCAACTGTGTACCCTTGTAAGATGTCTGTGAAAACCACGCGGCGGCTGTGTGAATAAATATTTCATCCAATATGGTCCACTGTGACTCGCAGGAACCGCAAGAAGGAAGAGCAGCCAGGAGATCACAGGACGCTTGGCTTTTAAAACAGCAGGGGGCGGAATTAAATTCAATGTAAATTACTGTAGTTGGTCGTTAAAATTCAGCTTCCGATAACTCATGACACACAGTCTGGGTCTGAACCAAGTCAGTTCTCAAGGATGTTTTGTCATGAGCTCATAGAGTGCCTGTTTTTGATTTGAACAAAATCTTTTCCTTTTTTTTTCTTTTGACAGTGATGAGGAAAAGAAACATATAACAAAGTATACGATAGTCATGAACGTCAACATATACAATGTTGGCTACATTTTTAACAACTGGGCAGCCATTACAAAAAGAGAAAAAATCTCTACCCAGATTTCTGTGTCTCTCTGCAAAAGTAGGAAAATGGCGCCATCTACTGGACCAAGTTAAATATAGCACAATTACAGCAAGATTTTTGGAAGGTTATCTGGCAAGTTGTAAACTATAAGATACACGGGAAACATTGACCTTGCAAGATGTGTGTTTGAAAAATAAAATTATCTTGGCACTGAAACAAATATTTGGTGCTGAAAAAACAAAGCTTCTCATTCTTTCCTCGTGTCTTTCTTTTTTCAGTGACGTTGTTTAAGATGTTTTTTTTTCAGAGTCACTGGTTTTCAGTTCAACTTACTGTCATCATTTTGGTTTCAGGCGAGGCAATGACAGAATGATTTTGCATACATGCATACTAATGAGTACATGTCATCGCTGTGGAAAAAACTGATATAGTAAAAAAAAGACAGACACTAAGACAAATTATAATTGTCATTGAAAAACACCTCAAAATACAAAAAATGTATGTCATGTAGGTTGGGTGATGGGAGGCAGGTGTGGTGCTGCAGGGTTAGGACCATAGTGATGATGATGATGATGATGATGTTGATGGACAGAGCTTGGTTTGACGTCTGGCCTTACGAAAACAGGGTTGCCATGGTAACCGTTCCCAAAATACAGATTTGTTGAGAGCCAGAGATGATATTTTTGTGAAGGGCCGGAGTTGATAACTCTTGTCTTAAGGAATAACTATGTACTTGCCCAAGACATGCAGTCGGTGGTGGTGACATGGCCGTAGGAGGAAGGGCTTTCAGCATCGTGCTGTGCATTGTGATCTGGTGCATCTGTGCATTTTGCATCAGCATCAGTTCCACCATATCTTTGTTCAAAAACCACATGCACATACAAACTAATGAATTCAGGGAGACTGACATAAGATTGATCAGTATTTGTGGTTGAGTACCATCAACGTGGTGCTGGATGGGGCTGAGGCTGGGGAATCTGAGCAATCAGAGGCTGCTGTTGTTGCAGATGTTGTATGATGGTGGCAGGCTGCTGTGGTGGCTGCAGAGAACGAGAGAAAGAGAGAGAGGGTCCAGCGGGAATAATCACTTCTACTGCATATTTAACTGCCACTAGCATTAGCCAACTTGAACCCACCGCAAGTCAGGATAGCAGTGTTAGTATAAACACCTAACATGTCAGGGGCAAAAACCGATGAGAACACAGGATCAGGAGGATGAAAAGAAGATTAAATACACCATAGAGAAACAGAGTAACAGATCTGGGGGGGGTTGGGGGATTAAATGCAGAGTGTCACACAGTCTGTTGGATGATGTGCAGAGGCTCAAGTGGTGGAGGGTGCAGAGAGGACAGAACAGGGGCCGGCTGGTAAAGTGGAAGCTGTGGAAGCGGCTGAGAGGCTGTGAAGATATTAGACTTATATGGTTGTTATGACCCTCCACAGGTGTGAGATCTGTGGAAGTCCTCCACCATGTGCTGCTCCTACACAGAGGATAGCAAATACAAACAAAACACAGGAAATCATACACTTCTCACACAGACCAAAGAACTAAATAAATAAGAGATTGATTAAGTGCTGTTTTGGGAATGTATTTTAATAGTCATCAAATGTAAATGTGCATCCTTGATGTGTAAAACAATTTCTACAAACCCTGAGTCTTTGCAGTAACTCCTGCTTTCGCCACTGAGGTGGAGTTACTTTCAATTCAAGGTTGTTTCATTGGCACTGAAACTCAACCACTTTCAAAACATTGGGAGTGAGCGGAGGTATGTTTTGTTTTAGCCTGTTCTGATTGGCTACAAGAGACGTCAATCTAAGATTGGCGACATGACACAGACATTTCATTGGTCAACCTGGCTCGAGCTTTGACTGGTGGGAGGTGGCTTATTAGGTGCGTGCGAATTTATTTAACTGACATAAATTCCATTGGCTGAAGACGTGGAGCTCAATGATTTGATTGGTCCATTCATTCAAGGAAACTCGATAAGGGCGGAGTTGAACTGACTTGGCGGCCATATTGAATATTATCTGTTGACAGTTGTGTCCAAAGGAAGCTCAAAGATTTTGTTTTAGCTAACTTATACAAAGTGAAGGATTGCTGTGCTTATCAGTTGAATTAGGACGCATGTCCTAAACTTTTATTCGTTTTATTTAAACCAAGAGATGGACGAAGATGAACGGCAGAGGAAAATAGAGGCTGGGAAAGCTAAGGTTTGTTGCTAACGTTCAACGCATGCTAATACTGAATGCTAGCAGTTAACGCTAGCCAACTCTTTTGTCATAGCGTATCGTTTGTCCACTGCTAACTACAGCCACGTACCAAAATGTTGTTGTACGTTTTGTTTGTCGTTGCCTGGATGCCTTTTGTCAGTTAAATATCGGGTACTTTAGAGTGTTTACATTTGCCGCGCATATGCCGCGGGTTAATCATTAGCTGAGATTGCGTTTAGCAAACGATAACAATAACATATGGAGTAACTTTAGTTAATCGGCTGAAGAATTGAACCACTTCGTTTACACCTGACGTCAAACAGAGCCAGAACGACGTACTTCTTAACAAAGATGAAGGAAATGTGTTTCTTTCTTGCAAGTTTCTTACATATTTCATCGTGGTGCCTTCACGCTGTGCAGGTGCATACAATGTTTTCGTCGGACTCCAGTTTCAGCGTTTTTGCACATGGTTGTCGTTCATGAAGTTATTGCCTAGTGTTGCATTTGGAGGAAATATGCTTTTGCAACATAATATAAAAAATTCATTTTCAACAGGCAATAACATTACAACCTTCATCAAGCAAGATAAATTACACTACATGAATTATCGCACAGTCTTCAACGAAAACAAATGTAATTTATTCCTAATCCAGTTGCTATCTTTTCTGTGACACTTTAAAGACTTGGTTAAGATTTTTAGGATATGTTTCACTAGTATGGGAAAATTGCTACTGTGGTTGTTGCCAATGTAGAAAGCAAGCATCTGTTCCTACTTCAGTGGGAGGCCATGTTATTAATGGGCCACTGATCAAGAATGGCCATCCCTGTATTGACAACCAGGCCGATTTGTGTGAAAACTACATTTTAAACTAGGTCAAAGTTGTAGAGTAGATGATCTTATTTTATTTCTTCGACATTGTAGTCTACCTCCAGGTCATAGTAGAGCTCATTCTAAAGAAATAGTGGGTACATTGGTATGATGTAGATACTTAAGGAATAACTCAACTGAACCACTGGTATTCCTAACAGAAATCCTCCAACATGCCAAAAAAACAGTCGGTAAGTATAGAAACTGGTGGCGACTTTACCATGTCGTAGCACTGTGGGCTGGTGGACATGATTTCTTTGTGATTTCTATCTTTTTCCCTTTTGTTTGATTTCTATTGGGTGGCCGAACATGGGATTTCTGCTTCTCTTCTGCACTACTATGTTTTCTGTCAGCTTTTGCAATTAAAACCCACTCTGGATGAAGAAGACTCTCAATTCAAATGATCAAATCAGTGAATGGTAAAGGAAAACATGTAGCCATGCACTGTGCATAGACTGTCATGCAGGTTGCAGACCATCAGGTGGTGCAGTAAGCCCATGAGAATTGGAGAGGTTGAATTTGTTGGACTTGAATTTCACATGAATAGTGTTGCCATGGTAACGCAGTGCTGTCAGTTGTCTTTACTGTATCTGGTGCATCAAAATGCTCTGATTTTTTTGACCACACCGTAAAACATGGCTCATATGTACACAAATGTATCAGAGACAAATGCAAACACACTGAAATCAAATCCAACGAGAAGCAGCAGCAGCATTCAGCGGTCCAGTAACATCGGATGTGGCCACATAAGCTCCAGCCAGTCGGTTAGTCAGACTCTTAGTAGTGCAGAAACGCCTTGGGCAAAACACAGCTCATCTGGCTAATGTGTCTTTCACATGTTGTTTGTGCTGTAGCAGTCAGGCGCTGTAAACAGGGTGAAGGAATAATGCAACGGGTGGAGTTTTAAGTAATTAGTGCGAAAGCGTCAAGACTGAAGTGAGATTGAATTGCTGCGAATTTGAGGTAATGATTGTGTTGTGGGCAAATCTTTAGCCTGGTTTTAGGACCTAAGCGAGGATGATGATGTTGTTGTTGCAGTTGCATTGCATGATGCTAAATGAGAGAACAAAGCAAATCTACAATTTGGTTATATGAGAAAACATGTAACATGTCATTAGAATATAAGCGCACACACACACAGCACATGTATGTGAGTCATCATACAAAGCAACAAGTAGCTCTCCCATGGCCATGTAATCTCAAATTGAATTGAGCATGCACTCTCTGATGCTGTTCGCCACACACAGAGCTCTGTCTCCTCCTCTCCATGTGAATGCATCTCACAGTCTCCACCCTCTTTCCTTAGTCTAGACACATGCGATCAACCATCCAGAGTTTATGGATCTCTCTGCACTGTGCGTTGGCTGTGGTAGTGAGTTTTAGAATGAAAGGTTTGGCACAGACAGAGTCCCGTTGCCTTCAGACCGCAAGATCTACATCTACTGGACAGCAGAGCATCAACCCTGATGAGGAAGAATTGACAGGTCTGACCACCAGCAAGAAAGGAAGTCGATGATGGACTGTCAGTTATTGATGGATTGTTTGATGAGGGTCCCTGTCATATTGTGAACTGCTGTAATCTGATTTAAGCTGCTTAAAGAAGAGAGACCGGCTGAGAGAGAGAGAGGCAGCGATAAAAAGCGGAGTGTTGCAAAGAGGAGTGTTGCAAAGAGAAATGTCCTGAGATGGATTTTGTACCGAATCGGTCCCTTTGGAATTCAAGCTAAATATTGTGGCTTAATAGGGGATGATGTTTTTTCTCTGTGAATGAACTTTTTGGAGTCAGATTCTTGACCTTTTTTGTGATTTCATGATTTCAAAGAGGACTTTGTGATGCTTCAAAAAGCTTCAGTCGGTTTACCTTTCTCTGACTTTACAACAAGCTGACAAATTCTCAGTGAGTGAGATGGATTTGTACTTTTCTTATAACCCTGTGCCGTTTCTGGTCTGCTGGTGTCACTAAAATTTGCACTTCTCATGGGTTGATATAGCTCTCTGGAGATTTGAGAATATTTAGCAACATCACCTCATTTCGAACTTGGATACCTCATCAGGCTATTTTGGGTGTGAGTTTGGGATTTCTTCTTGCTTCATTGGACACTGTCTTTTTTGTTGCACAACTCTGACTCATCAAAATAAGGGCTACCAATCTTTTTTCCTATCTACAGTGTGGACTGTCAACAACTTGCACACCCAGGCATTTGTACTTTGCACATGATTTCCGAATGATGTTTTAATTACTACTTTTTTCAAGTGAGGAGATAAATCTGGACTCTAGTACTCCCTCACCCTTGACCCCTGAGCTTCACCATGCTGATAGTGTGGTGGTGCTCAGTGGTCCTGACCTATGTGTCCATCTACCTCTCACTGTCCTTCCTGCGCAGCTTGCTAGTTTCCGACAGAAGCGGGCGAAAGGCGACGGTGCGGGGCCGTCGAAAAAGACGCAGAAGAGGAAGGGCCAGGCTGTCTCGCAGAATGACAGCGCAACGCAAGACCGCCGTGTAGGACCAGCACTTTCTACAGCCAATGATACGGAGCTGAACAACAAGACCAACCATGAGGTATAGCACAAACTGAGATGATCATTGATGCATCAGTAATAGAGTTACAGAGGAGACAGAGGAAATCTGATTTGTGTGGAAATAAGACTTCTGTTTAATTAAGACAGCTGGTCATTTACAGCACACAAATTGCTTTATTACATGACAGCACTCAGAGCTTTTCACGGGTCACACTACCTGACATCCAGTCTTTGTCAAATTGTGTTTGGTCACTGTATGGTTTAACGTGTGGTCCGTGCCCCCTGCTCAGTAAACATACATTAGAAAAATGGGTCACTAACCATCACATTGCCTGTAGGGCATGTTGTCATAGCAACCTGGCCAGGATTAACTGTGGCACTATTTACTCCCTCTCTTTTTTTTTTTTCAAAGGAAAAGTTTCACCCACAACATGAATCTTTGTAATGCATGAATTGCATTTTCTTTACATTGTTATCAGGCAAAGTGGGGGAAAAAAAACCTTATTTCCAAAACGATTTAATCCTTTTAGGAACCCCAGAAGCCTGAGAAATCAGAGGCTCAGCAGAACCAACGTCAGAAGGATCAGCACCCCACCCTGGAGCAAAGCCCGTCCCCTGTGGAAGATTTTAAAGAAGAGGAGCTTGTTGCACTCACTGGAAAAGAGCAGCTCAAGGTAAACACAGTCAGTGATTACACGTGTATAAACAGAGGATATCAAATTCCTGCTTCTTTTGGGTATGATATCATTTATCATAGAGCCTGTTGAAGCAGCTGACCAAAATAAGTTTTTTTTTTTGTGTGTGGCTTAATTCAGTAATTTTAAGTCTCCTAAGTTGTTCCTATTGGCATTATCTGGCTGTCGCTGTTAAAGACCCGACGGGGCTTATGTATGATGGGTTTAATGTCATGAATGCATACTTGGTGTTATAATCCGAGGCTCTAAATTCACACACTGAAAACTCTCTCTCTGAGACTATTCTTTAAATCAGGATTTCTGTTCTCATGCCAGGTTGCAGCATATTTATTTAGATTTGTTTGGTCAGATGGATTAATTTGTCTTCATGCTTTGTTTACCCGTAGGGCAATGGGAGTCTTGTTATCGTGTGTAAATTTATGTGTCTGTGCTCTGTGTCATCACCAACCTAAGGCGAATGTAACACTGTCTGCTTTGTTCTCAGATCAGTGCAATGAAGCAGAAAAGCATAGTTCGTCTATATTATGCGTGTCTTGTGTGAAGAGGGCTTTGAACTTGGTGTCTTAAAATGTGGAAATACTGTAAAATGTCTAAAATTAGATTGAATTCAAATTGGCTTGACCATAATGTCAGACTAAATTTATTATCGGTTTTCTTTTGGTACAGTGTTTTCAGTGTCATCATCATTATTATTATTATTATTTTTTTATTTGACAATTATCCCTTACATGTGGCAAAGATATGTAGTGCAGGCAGGATATTTTACAGTTTAAAAATACGATTTATTGTCTAAAATGTGAGCAACAAACTTCCAAGGGAATTAAATTATTATAAAATTAACCCAAGCATCTTTACCTGCATTATAACCCCTTGTATTTTTTTTTTTAGAATATTTTTTATCGGCACATAGCAGACAACATACAGGCTGACACCCGTACATCTGTGATAGCGCTATATCGGCCAACCATTATACTGTCGAGAGCTTGTTTTAGGGCAGGATAAGATGAGGGGTACTCAGTTGGTTGCAGTCTGCAACCATTCCACTAGATGCCACTAAATCCAAGACTTTAGACTTAAATCTTTGAATTGCATAAGGTAGAAATACATGCTACACTTTTCTCTCAAAATGTGCTTACGGCGCCTTAGGAAAGTGTCTGTATGTAAGATTGTGTTTGTTTACGTGCTAATTGAACTGACCCATACTTTTATTACATTTACAGCAGTTGCAGGAGGCTGTGGAGAAGCGTAATGAGATAATTGCAAAGCTCAGCTCCAACCTGCAGGAGGCCCTGGCCAGCAGGGACCAGGTACAGCTGGAGGCGCAGTCACTTGCTGGACAGATTCAGGCGTTGCAGAGGCAGCTACAGCAGGTAAGTGCCAATCAAAGCTAAATCTGTGGCAGCACAGGATAATTTCTGCCCAAAAATGTGCACTTAACACTACATATGCACCGCTTTTGAACTCGCATATTTTCTGAATTGTCTTCCTCACAGACCAGTGTAGAGTTTCTGCGCATCAAAAGTCAGTCAGGGGTCGAAGTCCACGACACTCATCAGCAAAAGCATCAGTATGGCAACTGGTTCCAAGATGCAGACAGCCGTAGTAAGGAGGCACCATCAGGGGAAACGCGGAGTGCAGGATCTGGCTCAGAGTCAAGCATTGACATTGAGACAGACAACGTTCTGCACAAACTGAGGGCTGAGTTGGAAGAAGAAAGGCAGAAAAGTCAACGGATATGTGCTGAACTAGCGGAGGAGATGGAGAAACACCAACATGTGCTTTCTTTACTGGAGAAGGAAAAGAAGGACATGGAGGAGGAGCGAAAGGAAAGGGAGGCACAGATGCAAGACCTCCAGACCCAGTTAAGCTTAGTCCAAAGTCAGTGCCTTGAGATGCAACAGTACAAAGCTGAGAAGGAGAAGCTGAACAGAGAAGTTGTGGAGCTGAGGAATAGGCTTCAAGAGGGCGGAGATGCAGGGAGTAGATTCAGTGAGGAGGTGGCCAGCTCTGCCCTTCATCTCCAGAGCCTTGAGGAAGAGAGACGGAGGCAGGAGGAGGAGATGCAGAAGCTCAAAGAAGAGCACAGGGAGGAGGTAGAGAGAGTCAGGCAGCTATTGGAGGAGAAGGAGAAACAACTAAAGTTCAGAGAGGAAGAGGTGATGGGACTCAAAGCCTCTAAGAATCGGCAAAACCAAGCAAAGGCCGGTCTTGTTTCCGATGGAAAGAGTATAGATGAGGCCAGTCGGGAAAATGGACCTGATCACGACAGCATGAATGTATCAACATCTGGAGATATTCTGATGGAGCGCTACTTGTCTTCAGCTCCTCTCGCACATTCACAATCTTCAGTGGTCAATGAAAGCTTTGAACACCACAGTCAGCTGGACGTCTCTGGAGACTACAGGTTAGAGAAGCGTTATTTCTGCTATTTGTTTGTGTGTATTTCTGCTTTTTTGGCTAGATAAATCCCCTTAAATGTCCCTGCGCCTCTCTTCACAGTTTTGAGCTGAACAGTGAGGTGTTGGGAGACGAGCCTCTGTTATCAATTTCAAACCGTTTCCATGAAGAAAGCGACAACCTCCACAACAGCTCCAGCCCACGCTGCTCCCCTGGCATCCCCGTGGCTGATAATTCCAACCCTCAATCTCTAACTCAGTGGCTTCAAAACTCCACTTCCGGCGAGCTGGAAATGAGTAAACTGTCTGAGGAGCAGTTTGAGGAGGCAGCCCTTGAAAAGGAGCTGCTGAATCAGCAGTGTGGTGAGCTCCACGAGGAGCTTGCTGCCAAGGACAGGGACTTGAATGTTCTAAGGGAGGAAGTTGTCAAGAGTGCTGAAGAGCTGGAGGAGGCCAGGAACAGGTAACGTAATGAAATGAACTCAGACATGTGGTTCATTTTTCCCTGATACATTTTTATGCATAACTTTTTCAGCCTATGAGATATTTTGATTCCTATTGTAAATGTATTATCAAGGCTCCAGGGTGTGACTGATTTGGTCAAATGTAGCTTATAAAATTATTTCTGAGGTTATTTAAATTTCTCATAGTCTACAGTTATCTGCACTTTCCAGTGAATATACCTCATCTACTCATGATTGTTTATTTAAGATGGACATGGATTTATTGTCTCATGCAAAAGTGAGTGTTTTAATGGCTTGCTCAAAGCTATTCATTCTCAAACAATCTCTGTATGTTTAGGTGGGCCCAAGTAACAGAAGAGCTCAGGCAAGCTCTCTGGGAACTTGAAGAGGAGAAGGAGAAGAGGAGACATGTCGAGGAGGAGATGAACTTGAAAGCCCATGAACAAGATAACCTAAAGAACAAACTCAGTGCCTTAATGGAAGAAAATGCAGTAATGTTGATGGGAAAAGAAGCTACTGAAACCCACCTGCTGGTCCCTGCTACCTCTCAATCAGAGGAGGGAGATAAACTGGTAGGGGAGCTAAAAGATGAGCAGGAGAAGGAGGCTGCAGTCCTGGCTCATCAAAAACAGCTGGAGCTACTGAAGTTGTCTCTGCAGGAGATGTCAAAATCTGCCAACCAGGGCGCAAAGCTCCTAGTCGACAAACATCTGCAAATACTGCAGGTATACCTGTTTTTATAAGTCGTTTTGTGTTAAACATGTTCAGCAGTAATATGTTTTTTCTTTAAGGCTTCAGACAGACGAGGAAATAAATTGATAAGAAAAATTAATACGATGTACAAAAGGTTAAAGAATTTCCTTTTCTTCCATTCTCAAGGCTCACTCTAAACTTCTGTCATCCATTCAGAAGGAGACACAAACAACTCATCAAACCATGGAGCACACTGTGGAGCTGGAGGAAACGTTAAAGGAGCTGGAATGTGTTAAGACAGAAATGAGAAGACTGTGTGATGCATTGGAGAAGAGCAAGAATAGTCTGGACAGTACTGAGGAAGAGAAGATTGAACTGGAAACACAGGTCCTTTGTTTGAGACAAAACCTGGCCAACCTGGAGGAGGCCCAAGCCCAGGCAGTGCAGGAGAGGGAGGAGCACAGGAGAAAAGAAGAGGAGATGGATGAACGCATTAAACAAATGGAACAAGTCTTAGAGGAGGAACTGGAACAGTTTGAGAACCTGCTAAAAGCCAAAGATATTGAGGTGAGATATATAATGTAATCACTGTTTATTTGCTTAATTTCTGCCTGCAAGAGATTAACATGCTGTACAAAATCAATTTCACAGTTGGCTGAAGGGAGGGAGAAATGGGAGGAAGAGAGACAGGAGAAGGAGAAAGAGCTCCTTGATGTGAGGCACCACCTGGAGGAGCAGAGAAGGGAGAGGGAGGAGGAGGTGAAGGCTCTCCTGGAGAAGCAGGACGTGGCTGTTGAGGAGACTGCACAAAGGCTCAAGACGTCTCACCAACAGGAGATGAAGGACCTGTTGGGGAAACATCAACAAGAGGTGAGATTTACAAACCACACCAACTTCAAAGGCTGATAATTTGACAGATTTATGACTGAACTATTTATTTTTAAGAATAAACAATTTCTTTTGAACTCCCAAGACCCCTATTTGCCTCATTTCAGTTGTTTATTTGTGTGTTATGTATTTTATGTGTATATGTATTACATAAAGTAAAACCTTTACTAATTGTGTGGTGTTGAAACCCAAAGGTTCTTTGGTAAGTTAGCAGGAAAAAATGTGTCAAAGGTGGTCTCTTTTTAGGCACCTGGTAGAAGAGCACCACATTTAATTGCTGTATTCCCTTATTTGATCCACATTTAAATTAAATATATGTTATTATAATGAAAAGTAGAATAAAATGTGCAGCTTTAGACTTGTGCCTTCTCCTCTTGTAATATCCCTGATTTTTCTATCTCTGTAAACTCCTAGATTTCTGAGTTAAACGCTCACCTGGAGTCAGAACTGCTGAAGCAGCAGGCCCTTACAGAGGAAGAACAGAAGAGACAAATCAGCCTAATTAAACAGGTAATTTAAAAGTATGAATATGAAAATAATCGCTTTTTCAATGAGCCTTCAGAAAACTACATTTTGGGAAAAGTGGAAAACATATTTCCCTGAAACACCCCTCTTTCGTTTAAATGTAATTGATATTTTTACTTATCCATTGTATTTTTCCCCCTTTCTCTTATCCAAAATGTAAAAACATCCCATGTTATAAAAAGATCACTCTTAGAGATGACTCATATATGTATTTTCAAATGACTATAGTGTTGCTATTGAGTGATTCTAAATAAAGAAATTAAAGTGAATAGCGTGCTTGTGAGTAGAATCTCCCCTCTCTGAGTTATACCTTTATGCATTCTTGTACCAGTTTTTGTGATATTATTTTAGCTTCTCATTCCCCCTGTTCTGTCCTCCACCAGGTGACTGAACGTGAGCACGAGAGGATGCTTTCAGAGCTGACTGCCAAACACAATGAGGACCTTAATCAGCTGAGGGAGAGCATGGAGGCTGCCCACCAGGTCGAACTGCAGCAGGCCCAGGTATATTTTATGTGTACATGTAGACATCTTGAACCAGGGCATGCTGCAAAAATATCACTTCTATCTTTTCCTTTTTCCTCTCTTAGACACTTATTTCATAGTCAAAGTAATTTTGGCTTCGCAATTACTTCTACTTACTTTTGCTTTTATGTCCTTCAGGTCCAAAAGACCAAGGAACTTGAGGCTACGCGTCTTAGCCTGACCAGCGTCCACATGTCCCAGCTGGAGCACTCCCATGTTAACTTGAAGCAGGAACAGGAGTCTGCTCTCACCAAGGCCCAGGCATCCCTGAGGGAGACATTTGCCCAGGAAAGTGCACTTCTGCAGGCCCAGCATCAGTTGGAACTGGATCAGATCAGACAGCAGAATCGGGAGCAGCAGGAGAGACTGCGGGAGCGGCACCGAGAAGAGATGGGTGAGTGTTGTTCAGTCGGTGTTCTTGTTCGTGTTTTTGCCCTCAGGTACACTCAACACACTCAACAAGTGTGCCATTATGGATGTGGGTGAGTCACCCTCATTGCCTAGTTGCTTCTTCAGGACAAAGTAGAACACAATGGCGGATGTAACCTTCAAAATCTATGACGTCTGTGAATCTTTTCATTTGCTTTTTATGTGCGTGTTCAGATGAGTTGAAGCAGCAGTGGGAGACTTCTGTGGCTCAGGAGAGATCTGCCATGGAGAGAAAGCAGGCCGAAGAGAAACAGGTCAAGGTTTATAAAAAATGTCATATTGTTGTTGAAAGGCTTTTTGACTTTTTTTTACTGCCATTTCATTGCATAGTTTGAGAGGTATACCATATTGGTTTCATTTTGATTTTACATTTCAAATCATCTTGGTATTTTCTTTTTCACAGGCGCTAAGGTCACAGTGGAATAAGGACGCTGAGAGCACCCAGTCAAACCTCCAAACATCTCTGACAGAGACCCAGAACAGCCTTACTGTAACCCAGGCTGAACTTGCCCAGACCAACAAAGCACTTAGTGAATCCCAGGAAGCTCTGTCTCAGACCCAGTCGCAGCTGCAGGAGTCACGGGCCAGGCTTGAGGAATTCCAGACCTCTAATAAGGAGCAGAGCCAGAAATTTGAGGAGGAGCTGAAACAAGCCTGGGCTGACAGAGATGCTGCTGCCTGTGAGTTGCTTTCTACCGACCTCCCCTCCTCACTCACAGTGCTTACATCCAATAAAGCTGCACAATCCTTTAAATTTTTCATCCGTCAATTGAATCAGTCTTTCCTGCATGAAATCACAACCATACATATGATAGACAATCATGCTGACTTGCTGCAAACAGTCATGATTTTGAAGCCTCCCAAATGTATTTGAGAGCTTTCAGATATCAGACTTGTGGCCACTTACTTACAATATGCATGTGTTTTTATAATCTAGCTTTATGCAAGTTGTTATTGCTTTGCTCACTCTTCCAAGGTCATCTCGAGGAGTTGGTCTCTTGTCACAAGGCCGTGCTGCAGGAGAAAGAGCAGCAAGTGCTCCACCTAGAGGAGAAGGAACTTCAGTTGCAGCAAGAGGTAAGTTCACTCAAACACTTTAATATGCAGCACATCTCGTCTTAACAGTGCTGTAGACAAACAGTACTGCGTTTTGATATTTCACTCATGTAGCTGGTACTAGTCTGAGACCATAGAAAACTTACTAGATTGTTTTTTTTCCCCCTGTGAATCAGGCTTTGCGCCTGCAGGAGGAGAAGACCCTGCTGAAACAGAGCTCTGAACAAGAAGTAGGACAGTTGTGGACCCAGCTGGAGAGCATGAGGACTAGTCGCCAAGAGTTGGGAGGTATTTTCATTTTCTGCCTTTTGTTTAGATATTCATAATGAACTCACTGGTACAAGGAACAGAAAATATATTGCTTTCCTGGCAATGGCTGAAGTCTGTGGTGTGATATGACACACAGAAGAATAGAGTATATTTTTCCAGTGACTGTGCTCTGACCTTTTTCTGTCTTTGTTGTCCGCCTCATTTTCTGACAGAGCTGAAGGAGCAGCTGCTCGCACGCTCATCCCGTGTTGATGACATTGAGCGCCTAAAGACAGAGTTTAATGATCAGAAACGCGAAATCAGAGAGCAGAATGAGGCTGAGCTGGAAAGCCTGAGGAGGTTTGAAGGCACCCGCACACATTCATGATGCTTTTCTTCTAACATAAGTTGTAACTTGTATTGTTTGCCCATGTTCAGATCTAATGTTTAGGGGAAAAAAATTATAGTCAAACTCCGGTTACACAGCTTGTGTTAGCTTGTGTTGGTCAGCAAGATTGTCAGTTATCTGCCAATCTTCCTATTTATACCTTTCCACTGACCGTGCTAATTATACATGCTTTACCTGATCCTTCTTTAGGTACTTTGAGCAGCGATTGCGGGTAACAGAGGAGAACTACAGAGAGGAAATTGCTCTGCTCCAGCTGAGGCTGGTGGAAGGTGCCTTGGAGGAATCTGTTCTTAAAACCTCGGACGACAGGTATGGATGTCCCTATGTAAGACCCGATACATGTACTACAAACTTTTATACAATTATTTTAACATCGGTGCATATGTACTCTTTCAGTTTCATATCCCCTCAAGAGGGAAAAGATGATGTGCTTTCAGATTCTGGCCTCAAACTGGAGAAACACCAGGTACGCAAAAAAAGTGAAAAAAGACCTGCTGTCACTACATAAAGGTGTGAATTGGAGTGCTTTTGCACCGCAACTGCTGCATAGTAGAATCATGATGATGTCTCCAGCTCATAGTTAATTTTTCAGCAAATTTGTCTGCATTATTTTTGATCGTAAGCATCACACTTTTTAATGGGCTTGGAAAACTGGCTCACCAGACCAAAGTTAAGTTAGAGGTTAAATGTCTTGGTGTCATTTTGGACTCTGAACTTTGAGGACCATATTAGAAATTAGACTGCTGATAAAGACATTATTCTTTCCTAATTGCCAAGGTAACACTGTTCTTCACAGAGCAGGATGGAAATGTCATACTTTTATTTCTAGGAGGTTCGTCTGTTTCAATGTCCATTTCTCTGGCATAACAAAGAAGGTAATCGGAAACCTCCAAGTAGCTCAGCTCCGCTGCTAGATTTGAACAAAAACTAGAAAGAGAGAGCGCATTCCTCCTCTTTTAACCACCCTACACTGGCTTCCCAGTCCCACTCTTAATGGCATAACACCATCTTACATTTTACATCAACCAACAAGAGCTCTGATTCTGGTATTTTAAAATGTTCCTAAAGTAGGCCACAAAACGAGTGGAGAAACTGCTTTTATCTACTACGTCCAAAGACTGTGGAACACTCTGCAGAGTTAGATTAAACATGCAAACACTGCTGACTGTTCAAAAATCGGCTTAAGTCCTACTTATGCAGTCAGGCATTTAATTAATGTTGTTGTTTCTATCCCCCTTTTTTTAAACAACTTCTATTCATCTGCCTTTCTATTCAGTCTTTTTCCGTTTTTATGAACCTTTTTCGTCTTTTTGTATCGGCTTTGTTTTGAACGACATACTGTAAAACAATGTGTATATAGTACCTTTCATACATAAACTGCAGTGTAAAGTTAATTATTATGTTATTTTTATGTCATGTCCCATCCAGGAAGTACTTGATAGCTTGCGCCTTCAGCTGGAGGAGAAGCACACCGTGGAGCTTGCCAATCTTCGAACTTCTATGGTTCTTTCCTTTAAGGAAGAGCTGCAAGAGGTTAGACACAAACTCAGTCCTTCAATCTATAATGACTCTACTTTCACAAAAACAGACCCAGACCTCTCTAAGCTCCAGCTGCACCCAGACCCCCCAATTTGATGTCAAGAAAGATGTTGACAGAGAGGGTTTACAGAGCTATTTGACTGCCCGATGAGAATTTCTGTGTGATTATGCTGGCACCTTTACTGTCTCATTTAATGTTTTGTGTTATTACGTCGTTCATTAGGTGCGCTCAGACCTCACTGACCACTACTATGAAGAGCTGCAGGAGATGAAGACTCGTCATGCAATGGAGCTTGAACAGCTCCGAGCCAAACTCTCTGACCGTCACTTACAAGGTACTTCTCGGCTGCATATTTAGGGATACAAACATGCCATTTGGTTTTGAGAATTTAAAAGAAGTTGAATAACGCCTCAATTGTCTTTGTCACAGAGCTTACCAGAGCTCGTTTGGAGGCAGCACGGCAGGTTGAGGTGAGAAAAGTTAATCAGATGATCAAAAAAAAAAATAATTAGACAATGACTTCATGGTCTATAGTATATCGCAATTTTTTGGTCATTTATAATTAGGTGGAGTTGGAACAGAGAATGTGGTGTTACACTGAGGAGCTACAGACAAGGATGACCATCATCCACACACTGGAGAAGAGACTGGCTGCCTTGAGTGAAGAACATAATGCAGAAATGCAAAGTAACCCGCAAAAGGTAAACACTCATGCACAATCCTGCATAATTAAAAGGTAAAAATATACTGAAACACAGATTTAATGATGCAGTATGGGAATGAAAAGCATTTTACTTCCACATATGTTCCACAGTTGAAACCGGAGTTTGCTGCGGAGCTCATTCTTCTTGAGGAATCTCTGAAACAGGAGAATAAGCATGTGCAGGAGGAGATGAAGAGGCTGAGAGAAGAGCTCCAAGAGAAGCATGAAGCTGAGCTGTCTGCCCTGAAGTCAGACCATGACAGAGAGACGGAGAAGGAGAGGATGCATTTTGAAGAGGCACTTCATGAGGAGAAGGAGAAGTTAAAGTCTCTACAGGCTGCACTGGACAACGATGAGAGTAAGTTGTCAGTAGATTTAGTTCATTAAAGTCAGATCAGACCTTTTTGGAAGTGGAATACATTAAAGTAGTGGTTCTCCATCAACTAGTAACATGCTGTGTTTGTCTTCAAGGCCCAGAGGTTTTAATAGTGAGGCAGAGACTGGAGGCCCAGTATGACAGTGAGCTACGCCAAGCCAAAGAGAGGTGAGCTTTATTGAGGCTGAAGAATATTTTTTGCCTTGTTTGATTTCATGGATTTGACTTCAAAATATACTTTTTAATTATGTGTGATATGAAATGTATAAACAAACTGTGATTTTTTTTCTTTTTTTGTAACAATTTGATGCCTTTTTTTCTGGCCTGTGTTTAGGTTCCAAGAGGACAAATCCATGTTGGAGCAGAGTTTGGCCCAAAAATATGAAATGTCTCTGGCAGAGCTAAAGAGCAAACATCAAACTGAGCTTGAAAGTGACAGAGCAACAGTACTGAACAAACACTCCCAAGAGATGAACGCACTTATTGCCAAACACAAAGCACAACTAGATTCACTCAGTGCCAGTCACAGAGATCAGCTTACAGCTACGGCAGCTGAGCTCGAGTCCAAACACAACGCCGAGCTTGTTGCCTTGGAAGTGGCTGTCGATTCCAAACGAAAGGCAGACCTTGAAAGTCTGGAGGCCCTCTTTAAGGAGACCAGTCAGGCTCAGCTGGAAGCTTTAGAAGCGGAGTTAGCTCGCAAACACCAGGAAGAAAGGGATGAACTGGAAAAGAGAATGCTGGGTAATATGGACACTCTGGAGGCTACATACCTGAAGGAAGTGCAAGTAAGGACACCGTTTCTAACAAGTAAAACAAAGAGTGAAGCCTCATGTTGGCATGGTTGAATTTCTTTAAGAAATTCCTCTCACGTTGTATTCACTTTAGAACTCCATTTTCCTTTTCAATCTCAGACACTGCGGGATGAAATGGTGCAGCTTGAAGAGAACCATCGTCAAGACCTGAATCGCCAGAATTTGGAACATAGGCAGACAATGGAGCGCCATGCCGCAGAGCAGCTGTCCATCAGGGAGGATCTGAGGAAAGAGCTGGCTCAGGTGCACATAGAGAAGTTTAGTGCCATGGCAGCAGAGCTCAGCCATGTTCACAAGGTGAGAACGGGTATACGATTATCCTTCAATTAGCTAGTGAAACACAGGCAAGTAAAAACTTCTACTGCTGACTTTTATCTCAATGTTGTTTTTTTTCCATTGTTTGTTCCTACAGACTGAGCTGGCTGCTCAGAAAGAGGCCTTAGATAAGGAACACTGCAGAGCCCTTGAGACCCTGAAGAAGCAGGTACTTACACACTCGTCTCTCAAGAAGCCAAAATTGAGTGTCTTCTCATGAGGACACTGATTATAATGTTAGGACAATCTTAGCGCATGTAATTGCACAACATAGTAGTTTGCAGTCTACATGCTGTCATAAGAGGGGATGGATGGGGGGAAAAAAAGACTTAAGTGTGATTTTATTTTTAACTTAATTTAAAAAGTCTCCTTATCTAGTCCTTAAAAAAAACAAAAAAACAATGGTTCCCTTAGATTGAGAATATATTTTTGGTGGGGGTCTTAACATGAATGCATCGTTCCCTCAGATTTGCAGTCATTCCTAGCTTGAAACATTTTTTTCAGACTGTAAAAATCCCAAATTATAAATGCAATATGATACAATAAATCTCTGGCTGCATTTGACCTTAGTTTTCGCATCTGTTTGAGGAAGTACTTAAATTGATGGATATTTCATTCACTGGATTTATCTAAAACAGCTGTGTAGTTATTGAATCTGTGCGCTTTTTTCAATTCATTTTCTGAAATATGTCACTATACACTATATATCAGTTTTATCATATCAGTTGGCAGCTTATGATTTGTCTTTGGTTTTGTCTGTGTTTTCTCAGGTTTTAGAGCTAGAGCAACAACACAGCACTGCTCTTCAGGAGCTCGCACAGTCCTACACTGCTGAGAAAGAGGAACTCATCGAACAGCACCAACTGCAGCTGCAGGTGTGTGTGAGAGTAAAAGGGTCCTTTACTGGGTGTATTAACATCGAATGTTCTGCCTGGCGAGTTGTTTTTAGTAGAGTCCTTGTCTCTGGCTCTTACAACCCATTAGAGAAGGGATTACAGAGTTACTGTTCATCCTTTATAATGGTGTATTTGTGTGCGGAGGCACAGAGTATTTATTTTCAGAGAAGCACTATGTCTCTGACCATTTGACATACTGGATGATGTGGTTTTCAACAAAGAACATTTCCCTACTTTGAGACAAAGTCAACCAAAACTAAAACACGCACAACTTTATTTACCAAAAGTCTTTCTCTGCTGCAGGAGTTGAAGGGAGCGTCTGCACGAGAATCGGAGGCTTGTCGCAGGGAGCTTGAGGAGGAGTCGTCAAGGCAGCGTCAGCACTTCTTAGAGGAGGTGGAGCTCCTCAAAGTCCAATCGGAGGAGAGACTGCAGGACAGAATCAATCAACTGAAGGTAAAAAAAAACATGCTGAGTGATGAGGAAAAAGATGATAGTGTGGGCAGCTCTGTTTGCTAAAGATTTTCAATATTTTTTCACCAGTAAGGCCGCCATATTTATTTGAAAAATACAATATTATTTCCCGTTTTATTTTAAGTTGTGTGATTATTGAGTCAGAGCGCCTGTTTGAAAGATCGTTATGTAATAGCTGTGGATTATATAGAGAGCTGTCGTGTTTGTGTGTGTGTGTGTGGTGGCATTGCCCTCTCTAAGCTCCAGCTGCACCAGTTCATTCATAGGGACAGCTCTTTCTGTTGGACTCTGTCCCATTGGAGCTTTTTTCAAACCCAGTTTGCACATAATCCCACCATCATATATGCAGAAGTGTTCTTGTCCTTCTGTCTCTCTGTTCTCTGAATCTGCCGGACTGTGCATGTGTTTGTGTTGTTGCCATCTGAACAGTAGCTAAATGGACGGACATAAGCTTTTTATCCTCTGATGCAGAAGGTTTTAATGCTGAAGGTATTTTTTTATTTTTTTTTCAGACATTTGGCTTTTTACCATCTGAAATGTACAAGCCAGTAGTCAGCCATAAGCCTGTGAGACATGGTCAGACAGCTCTTTAGCCGAGGAACAAATAAACCCACACTGTAGTGCCGCTTTTTTAAATGGCGAGCTGCATATTTTAATTGACGGACCATTATTGTCCCTTTCTTTGAAGACGGAGTTTGAAGAGCAGAAGCAGGTGGAGCTTGAGGACCTGAGGCGGAGCTTCTCATCTGAACAGGAGGAGAAAGAGCGGAGCTACACCGGCAAAATGAGCCAGCTCACTGCCCAACTGCAGCAGCTAGATGCTGTGGTGGCCCAGGTACTACATACACACGTACACACATAAAAAAAACTACCTATTCTGGTGTTTTTACAGGTTTTACATTGTTATTTTCAAAATCTTGAATAAGGCGACACCTGTAGCTTCACTTTGCTTGGGGACTATAAAATGTGTTGTGCTTCAAAATGAGTGAGATAAATGAGAAGTTATATTTGTTTAAATAATTCTGCGATAATTTAGAACTGGAGGAAGGAGATTGGAATCGGCTCAGAGTTCAAACAAGGTTTTAATCTTGTACAAGAGGAGCATTCACAGAGCAACACACAGGTCTGTTACAAAGTGAAGACTCAATGTCTTAGGAGAAAAGCTTGTTATTTATCTGTCTCTGTGGGTGTGTTTTCACCCTGATAGTTACTTAATTTATGCTCCCCTGCACTTAAAGGAAATAGTTCCCAGAGAAGGAGGTGATAACCTTCAGTGATTATTCAATACCTTACATGGGTCATAAAACAACCTAAAACAAGGTCACAGGTCACGTTAAACAGTTACATTGAACATTCCTGTGTAAGACTTCAGTTCACTTCTCTCTTCATGAAGTACAAAACTTCCATCACAATATTGATTTACAGTATAAACTGAAGGGCAGTAGAAAATGGGAGGTCTGGGAATTGAGATCAAGCGAAGCATTATGCTATTGCATCCATGGGTTGGATTTGCCTCTTTTCCTTACATAGGATTACATCCTGAGAAGAGATTATCATATCAAAGAATCACTGCACTAATCTGGAGTGTTTAAGATTAGGTTTTTGTGGGCACTTTCTGCCTTAGATAGCTGATGCAGAGGCGAAACGAGGGAGAGAGATGGGTGGATTGGCGTGACTTGGTGACCGGCAACACTGTGGAGGCCATGTGGGTTGTGTCACCTCTGTTTGGGTGCGAAGGCACTACAAGGTCATGTTGTCATGGTTGAAGCTCTGAACTTAAGTGATGAAATGATAGGTTGATGAATAGATCTAATTGTGGAGATTGGCTGCCTTTCTTTGTCTCATGTGATAGTCTGACTAGTCTAGACTGTTGGTTGGGCAAAACATTTTTGTTATTTTTGCTCCAATGACTTCTAATGCGACAAGCAGAATATCTAATTACAATTTAATTGGTACCTGGTTGTTGAGGAGATGTGATTTATGGATGGGAATCTATAATAAATCTTGTTGGCATTACGGCATAAACATGCCCGATTTGCATGTATACATTTGTTTCTATGGAACCTGCCCGGCTTGGTAGTGAGATATTAACCCACACCCACTCATGAGGGTAATGAAGAGGAGCTTATG
Organism: Spondyliosoma cantharus; assembly: GCA_900302685.1. Classification (NCBI taxonomy): domain Eukaryota; kingdom Metazoa; phylum Chordata; class Actinopteri; order Spariformes; family Sparidae; genus Spondyliosoma; species Spondyliosoma cantharus. The sequence goes on along the minus strand of OMLP01000235.1, from coordinate 28,914 downwards.
AGAGGCTGGGAGGGGGCTGTTGTCAGGGCAACAGCATTGTTTTGTTGAGGCAGGTGGCTACATCAGACGTATTTGATGGGAGGGAGCGGGAGGGAGAGGGAAAAAGAGAGGGAAGTCGTGGTGAAAGCAGAGGGGGAGAATGAAAGGGTCGAGGAGCAAAAGGTAAGAAACATTAGTGTAGCTCTAGGAGACAACTCTGATGAAGACTGGAAGTGCAGCAGGGAATCCAGACGTTGGCTCGCCTTAATCCTACACTGACCTGGCTCTTAACTGCAGTGTCTCTGCCAAGGATGCCTGATTATTACAGTTAGTACGTGTGTGTATGTATGCTTTTGGCTGGTTAGAGGAGGCGGAATGTGTTTTTTGTCTGTTAGTTGAGCATATTTTCGATAATGGTGCTGGTTTTTTGACTGCCAGAGAAATCCCCCTTACGAAGAGACGACATCTGGTTTTGATTTCTTTTTGAATACACAACATGCTTTCTGCTTTTGTCATGCTCTTGGCTGATGGGTTGTTGATGGATGTTATTTCTCCTATGACAGAGACTATCAGATGGTTTTTGAACAAAGAGAATGAGTTGGCACTGAGCCAGTCTTTGACACCAAGAGAAGTTCAAAATGAAGCCCTCAATCCGTTGTTCCTCTCTCTGGTGCTCAGTTGCGCTCGTGGGTAGTTTTTACAGAAGTTAAAGCACAAGTGGGAGTGGGGTTGTTAATAGGTTTGTGTTTATTGTTAGAGTTAACCAAACTATCAATATTTTCCAGCTGCAAGCAGAGGTTGGCTGTCTGCAGGGAGAGTTGAAGGGAAAGCGGGCGGAGATGGAGACTTTGGACACTCTACTCCAACGAAGGGAGCGTGAGACTCAGGAGGGAGGCAACCTTCTAAAGATGCTTACTGATGACTTGCAGACTGCTAAAGAGGAAAGGTAAATGCTGTTCTATGTGTGTTCTCCGCTGTATGCATTGTTTAATGTGTATAATGGTTATATAGTTTGTTTATATATAGTCTGGTTTTTCAGGAAACCATTTTTAAGATTCTTTTGCGTATTATCTGTATCAGCCTCGGCCCCAAAAATCAAGTATTGGTGGGGCTCTACTCCCACATCGTCATGTACGTTACTTGTATACTTTTCTGACGTGTCATGATGTTTTTCCCAGGCGTAAACTGGACCAGGCTAACGAAAAGCTCAGGAAGGTGCTGATCGAGATGATTCGCAGCACAATCGCAACCGAAGAGCTGATTGGACAAAAGATCAGTGCCAAAGCCAAAACATCTGAGCAGGCAACCCATCAGAGGAGCTTAACTGGGAACAAAGAGGCACAAGAATCAGGTCTGTAAGCCTCTGATTCATTCAGTCCAGTGCATGTGAGGCTTTGAGCTGAAGGAACCACATTTAGTTGTGCCAGAAGTCTAATTTGCATTAAATTTAAATATTTGCATCAATGCAACAGTTAATTTTGACTTGTTTTCACAGGTATTTCAGTCGCAGACTTGTCATCAGATGACCCTGAGCTGACCCACCTGCTCTGTGAAAGCCTGCTGGTTTCAGACACTCAGATCAATCCTGGAGGAGAGGAAGCGGCTCTGAACGCCTGCAGCAGACTGCGTCACACTGTGGACACACTGCTGGAGCTGCTCAACCAGGCCAACACACAGGTAAAGGATGAATACACCTACTGGTTTCTCAACAATCAACACGAAACCGTTCAAATTGCTTTTTTCCCCCATTTTATAATATTGTCAGCCGCCTAATAATTGTGAGTTTCTCACTTTTTCTTTAGCTGGAGCAGACTCATGATGTCCACCTTTCTCTGGAGGAAAAGTTCTCTCAGGGCACAGAAGACTCCACCCGTCTCCTGGAGCAGCACAAGCTTCTGCTGGAGCAGCTCGATCAGGAGGCGAAACTGAAGAGTCAACTCCAGCTGGAGCTGCACAAGGCAGAGGGTGAGTACCGTTTCCTCGTATGTTCTGCTTCACTTGACTCATGCTGTAAGGGGAAAGTAGTTAATCCAATGACTGATAACACACCTTGCTCTTCTGCCTATGCTCCAATTTCATCACTTGCACTAAAGTTTAAACATAAGTCGGTTATTTCTGTTGCTGTGTTTTGTTTTTCTCTTCAACTTTTTGACTTTGCGTGATTTGTTCAGGGCTTCTGGATGGCTACGTGGCTGAGAAGGCAGTCTTGGAGGAGTCTCTGCAGCAGAAGGAGGCACAGGAGGAGAGGCTGGTGGAGCAACTAGAGGACCTGAAGGTGAAACTTCACCAGATGCAGGGCATCACCGCAGAGCTGGACGGCCTCAGACTGAAACATCAGGAGCTCAGCGAGGAGCACACGCGTCTCCTGCGCCAGAAGGAGCATCTCTCCGCCGGCCTGGGAGAGAGGGAGAAAGGTGAGCAGAGCGAGCACAAAATCGCACGTCTCAGTCTGCATAAAATGTTACGTGACCTTGTGAGCCTGACCACACACTTATATAATCTCTGTGCTCAGATGTGTCTTTTCTCCGTAGGCCATTGGCTCAATTTAGATCCTGATACAGGTTTGTGGGTCAGAGTGGAGTATGAGTGTGTGCTGAGGGGGTGGGGATGAATACGCAGTATATTTGCAGTGCTGTGTGAGATTGCTGTTTGTAACACTGACATTGCCAGTAGCTTATAGAAAAAGGCTCTTTGAGTGCTGTGTCATTTTAACCTCTTAAAGAATGATCTAGTTGAGCGCTGTTAAAGAGAATGCATTTTCTGGAGGAAGGGCACAGTATGTTATCATAGCTGTATATTTTTAACTCCTCTTGTACCTTGCTGTTTTTTTGTTTTTTTCATATTGCCCTAACCTTTCTTTGTATCTATTTCAAGCTCTCCTGGCAGAGACGGAGCATTTGGCCCAGGACAGGCTGCACTTGCAGCGGCAGGCAGAGAAGGACCACAACTCTCTGTCCCTGCGCCTCAGGGCCCTCGAGAGAGAGCTGGAAGAGCAGGAAACCAAGGGCCTGGAGACGGAGCAGCACCACAAGATCCAAACCGAAGACCTCAACCAGCGTGTCCAAGCACTCGAGAAACAGCTGAAACACGACCGGCAGTTTATAGAGGTGAGTTTTTACAAGTTGAAATAATTTTAAAATTTTAAAATATCCTTTATTTATTAAATGTTCTTTACAAATCTTCCCTCTCATTGTCCAAACACTTACAATTACAATCTTGCATTCTCACGTCACTGTCTTTCCAGAGTTATTTTAGAGCATCGCAGACAATGTCTCATGTTGGTGCTTAATGTAGTGCACACAATCTTTCACATCATCTGTTCCTACGCATATAGGAGCAGGCTGTGGAGCGTGAACACGAGAGAGATGAGTTCCAGCAGGAGATCCGAAGGCTGGAGACCCAACTCAGACAGACCGCCAGTGTGGATAACAAAGGACACAGGGTGAGGCCCATTCATTTGATAGCAAGTGCACACCGCAACATCTAATCAGATGATGATTCTCAACAGGACAATAATGTAAAAAATGCTCCTAATTGTTGATAAAGATTTATAGCATTTGCAGTGTTTGTGTGTGTGACTTTGACGTGTTTTTGTGAGTGTTCAATGGATTGCTGATTGGATTATAAACGAGTTAGGTGTGTCACGATTCTTCAAATCCAAGATTCAGATTAAAAATGATCTTTCAGCTGTGATTGCTTTGCATTAAAATCATCGCATCTGAATTTCTGAAGATCAACAGATCACTGGTTTTATACCCCCGACAACTGTTGTTTACATTGTCTTGCCACCAAACTAAACTATCCTGTTGCCTTCTTGCATCCAAAAACATTAAAAACACCTCAAACGAGCTTCGAACGAATCAAAATTGTGACACTCCTACAACCAGTTAACTGAGGTGTATGTTGTACTCAGAGGTTGAAGTGATGAATGCATTCTTTGTTTAACAATGAGCCTGACTTTTGCCATGTGTTTATCCCTGTGCCGTACGGATTGCTGTAGTTTGAGGACTTGGTTCTGCAGGTATGAAATCTGACTGTAGCATATTCCTCTTAGCTCCTCTGACTCTTCTGCATGGTGTGTATTGTACATCATTATTTCTGTGCTATCATCCATAGATGAATTCTTAGTGCTTTAACGTGCTTGTCCTGAGTTCTACATTCATTCCTATTTCATCATCCGTTTGCTAATATCCATTTGCTTCTGTTTCACACTTCATTTGTCTTTCACCTACATGTCACTTCTCTCTGGAATGGCTTAACTTCAATGTTCTTTACCAGTGGCTGCAGACCTGGAATGGCTTATTTGTCTACAAATGATTTAGTTTTTCTATTTGCAAATCCCTTTCTGCTTGCTCAAAACGCTAGAAACTTGTTATCACAAAGCGCTGTCCCTTCTGTGTCTCTGCAGGTGGAGAGTCTACAAGCTATCATTAAAGACAAGACGGAGGACCACACCTCTTTGCTTGCAGCCAGTCAGCAAGCCCAGCGCGACCTTGCCGAACGCAATGAAGAGATAGACAAGCTAGCCGGGCGAATCAGAGAGCTAGAGCAAGCGCTGCTTAACAGTGCGGAGAGTAACAGGTCTGTCAGTCAACTGGAACAAGAGCTCCACAGAGTGAAGTTGAGAGAACAGGAGCTCACACAAGTAAGAAAATGCACGCTTAAAACTGTCTTCTATGTAAATGTGAAATTGCTCTTCATGCAAGTGTGCACCAGAGCGTTCTGTCGCTCATAAATTGACTTTTTGTCAGGATAAGCAGGCACTGGAGCAACAGCAGCTGTCTAGCAGGCTCCAGATCTCCGCACTGCAGTCTAAACTAGATGAGACAAGACACTGTTACCATGACAACACGCGTGACCCCACCCAGGAGCTGAGGGATGCCCTGGACACCGCTCAGGAGAGCCTGCACAGCAAAGAGCAAGAGGTCTGTAGGAGTTTATGCAAAGTAGCAAAGAACTTTGGCGCAGTCATGGAGCTTTGAATATATATGCATTTTTTTTTAGACTTATTTGATAACAAATGTTTCTGTCTTCTAGGTCGAATTCCTGCAGAGACAACTGGACAATGTGCAGAGGGACTTTAGCATCAAAGAAGTTGAACTAAAACACCTCACACTACAGCTGGAGCTGCTGACCAATCAAAATGCAGCCCATGTGAATGAGCTCCAGGAACAGATTGCTGCCCTAAAGGTAAGTTTTACTTTGTCTTCGTACCAAATTGTTTTCTGGTATATTATGCTTCTTCATAAGTCAAACTTGTATTTGGACATCAGTGCAAAATAACAAGCTTCCTTTTCTGCTGGAAGAATGTTGTTTGTTTTTGAGAGTCTCTGCTTAAAGACATCAAGCACTCCCTAAAGAAGTAAATAACCTCGTATGGGCCAGGTGTGCAATGTTTATGAATGTATTTGACAAGTGTACAAAACGGATTATTTAAGTTTCATCCTTCAGACTAGAAATGTAAGTATGCATCATTGAGCTGCATGTGAGACTTTAAAATACACTGTTATAATTGGACTGGTGTGTACATCTCTGCTTGCAGGAGAATGTGTCTGCCCTCACCATACTCAAGGAGGAGAACGAGGAGCAACGGGAGCTGGAGGATCCAGAGGAAGAGGCCCTCCCCTCAGCATTACTCCAGGAGAAGAATCAGGAGATCGACCACCTCAACAATGAGATCCAAAGACTGGAACAGGAGTTGGAGAACGCCAGGGACACCAAGGTCAGGATAAGTACACACAGAATACAAGTTGACACTGTGGAAGTTCCCGTAGTTGATGAGGCCATGATGAAAAGTGTTTTTGTTTGTTTAATTGTTTTGATCTTTCTGACAAACAGGTTTTGGAGGCTGAGTTCGAGGACCTGCGTTCACAGGTGGAACACCTTCAGTCTGAAATCATGAGAGTGCGTGAGGACAAACAGGAAGAAGAAGAGCGCCTTCATGAGGTCATTAGCACGCTGCAGGCAGAGCTTGCCACATTAGGCCCTAACCTGCACGAAGTGAGCGACTCTCAGGACGGCGACAGCATCAACCCCTCGCCAGCTCCAAGCCCAGAACCTCACCACTACAACACCATCCAGGAACAAGAGAAGAGGGGAGGGCCGAACAGCCTGAGGCAAGAGCTCAGTCTGACTCATTCGGCCTCATCTCATTCCGTTCGATCTCGTCTGAAGGCCCTTCAGAGTCAGCTGGAGACGGTGGCGGCAGAGAAAGAAGGACTGGAGCGATTATTGCTCACCCAGGAGGAAGAGTACAGAGGACATGGGGAGGAGTTAGCAAAGAGGCTGAAAGCTGAGCGGGAGAGGGCCGATACACTTCAAGATCTGCTCACTGACAAAGAAGCTGAGCTGGAGGGGGTCAAAACCCAGATAGAGGAGAGGGAGAAGAAGAAACTATCTGCAGAGGAGATTGACAGTTACAGAATTAAAGCTGAGGAGGTGAGTGCCTTGCATGAGAAGAACGCCCACCTCAGCTCTCTTATTACAGAACTCCAAGAGAAAGAACAGGGGAGCATGAGCGAGATCCAGACTCTAAAAACAAAGGAGCAGGAGATGAAAAGTGAAATGGACGTCCTCCGAGAAACCAGCCTCACTCTTGAGAGACAGGTCCAGGAGGTAAGAGCCGAGGTGGTGGACATGGAGGAGCTGGTTGCCGAGGAAAGGACGAAGACTAAAACCCTTGAGATTGTAAAGGGAGAGCTTTTTGCCGAAAGGGAGGCGCTGAGGAGGAGGGAGGGGCAACTCCAGGAGGAAATTGAAAGGCTCAGGCAGGAAGTGATTTCAATGAGAGCTTGTATCCAGGACCTGACGGTTCAGCACAATGAGAGGGAAAGCAGCCAAGAAGAGGCTCAAAAGGAAGTGCTGGTGAGTGTCAGCTAAAAGGTTGACAGTTGTTCTCACTGTTAAAAGCACAGACAAATGTAAACCAAAACCACAACATTGCAACCTCATCATTTTCCAGTTGAATGATGCCTCTTTAGTAAAAGTAATACATATCTAAAAAAGATTTTTTGGTGTTAAAATGTTGGTTTACATAATTGGTTGACTGCAATGCAAAGTACGTATTTAGGTTTTCTTAACCTGCCAGTGTGAGCAGCAGATGTTTGTGAACACGCCGTCTGTTTCAACCACAAACTAGCAAAATCCCCCAGACTCGTGAAACGGTTATGACTAATTCTAAATCATTCATGTATTCTTGTAAATTCAGCATTGAATGCAATACATGAAGTTGTTTTTTTACTTTTGTGAGATGTGACGGTATGCCGAGGGATCGCTGTTCCTTCCTGTTTGTTTTTGTACACACTGATTCAACTGATTTAATTCATTTACACTAATTTAATTTTATTGACAGTTTGGGGCAATCAGGGTTTTTAACTCCCCAATATAATTCAGATAACTTGGTTAAACCTGCTTCAACAGGCCCCATATCTGCAGAGGAAATGCCTTGCTGCTGCTTTGTCGCTAGCGTAAAGCTGTGCCAGCGGCTGCAGGCAAGATCACATCTGGTTGCAGTTAACTGCCGTAACACGTCATCAAAGCGTCGGTCCCGAGACGGCAGAATCTCACTAACACAGAGGAAGTGACATTAAAATGAGGAAGCAGGAGGAAAATCTTTGTTAGCCGTTGTTTTTAAAGCTCTGATGCACTTTATTTTTCAATCCTTTACGTCCTTTCTTGGCAGGATGCGGTAAGAAGTAGTTGTGGTTACAATCCTGGTCTTACAATCCAGGAATGCACGGAGGCTTTAGGGCATATGTTCGGCTACTGCACGTCTTTGTAGTCTGAGCTGTTTTTAAATGAGTTCATAGTTGTTTTTAGCAAATGTAGCCATTGTTATACGGTACTTAAGAGGTATCAAGCAGTAGACCTGAAAGGCTGCAGATTTAAAAACACATCACGTACATGTGTTATTCGTTAAATCTCTGTTTAGACCGCAAAGCAAGTTATCTGATGCTGCTCTTGTGTAAACAGTAGCAGTAGATTTTTATCCCCGAGTAAAGGAAATTTATGGACAACATCAAACTAAAATGTGATATGTGCATGCAGGATTTTGATTTTAAGTCTAAGCTATTCAAGCTCTATGTTGATTCTAGCTGCTAAACAGAACGTGTCTCTTGCTTTCAGACCCATGCCGAGGTCACCCTGGCTAAAGCAGACACTGCCTTAAGACAGAAGGAGGCTGAGCTCGCCAAACTGAGATTAGAGCATCAGACTCTGCAGGCGGAGCTGACTGCGGTGAAACACGGTCTGAGTACCAGCACAGAAAGAGCTGAAAAACTACATGAGGAAGGACAGGTGGGAATATTGGACAACTAAATACAGAATATCATATATAAGTTGTGTTTTTCTGTAGAGAACCAGTGTAATTTGTGAGATTTGAAATTGTGGCAGTGCTGGATTAATTCTGTGAATGACAGCTGGGTTTTAATGTCACATATTTCTGCCCTGTCAGACCAAAGAGCGTGCCCTGGTCGACCTGGAGACTGATAACCAGCGGCTGAAGGCAGAGCTTCAAGCTCTACAAGAAGACCTGGCTGTACAGGAAGAGGAACTGGCCTATCAGAAGAGAGAACTACAGCAGCTCAGACAACACTGTCACGAGCAGGACACACACCCTCACAAACAAGGATACTCACAGAGGGGTGAGAACTAAATATTGTTTCAAACATGCAAGATTATGGCATAACAACAGAATGTATTCTCATCGTGACATTTTTTTTTATTTCCTTCATCTGTCAGATATTTCTCACAGAGCTTTTGAGGAGACTGTAAGCATCTCTCGTGATGAAGCCTCTCTGAGCTCTCCAGAGGTTTTAAGGAGACTTGAATGCTCCGAGGACAGAATCCCAGAGCGATTCCACGCCTCTGTTCTCGGCTCTCGGCTCTCTGAGATCAGCGCTCTGAACAGCACGGGCCTGGATCTTCCCCACATCAAGACCTCTCCCAGGATTGTGATGGAGTCCCCACACTCCAGGACCATCACACCAGATCCAATCACACGGAGTACCCACTCACCAGGCTCTGTGTCAGTCTCTGACAACTTCTCCATGCTTGACTCACTGGACACTGACCGAGTATGTGGTCTAACATTTCCATAAATGCTTCCGTTTTGGGCGTTTTGTAAGAACATTTTTGTCTTTTCTTTGGTTCAGATGTGGTTAAATATCCCGTCAAACTTTTTTTTCGTAGGTGCGTGAACTGGAAGGACTTGACATGACAGCGCCTCCATCGCCTCTTGACTCCACCTCCTCCATGTCAGCACCGGAATGGGCCAGTGACGGATATGGCAGCAGTGAGTATTTCCACACTGAGCTCGACTGTTGTCTGTGAATACTTTCATGGTATTGACCTTGGCTACATAGATTATACATGTGTCTGGTTTTGGTCTTTTTCTGAACTTTGACAATACAAAAAAAGTAGAATTTCACCAGACCTTTCTAATTAACCTTTTCCTGATCTCTTGTGCATCAGATGTGAGTTCAGAATTGGGTGCAAGGCTGCGAGTGGAGCTGGAACAGACTGAAAGGCTCGATGCTCAGTTTGTTGAGTATCTCCGCTGCCGAGGAATTAACCCCACAGCTAACACAGACAGTGCTGCAGGCAGTATGAGTTACAGTGATGACCTGTTGTCACCTGAGCTTCAGGTATGCTTTATTTATATTTAGCAGTGATTTTGTTTATTTGACAGCAAGCTCGATTTCACTCAGTTTCTTTTTCTCTGTCTTTTCACAGGGTCTGTTGAAGAAAGTGTATCAAGAAAGCTGCCGGATTCTCACCTTGTCCCAGCGTCGCACCACTTCCTCAACCCAGCCTCACCTCTCGGACTTGAAGGCCTTCTCGTTGAGTCAGACGCAGCATCATTCTGAAGAAAGCTCCACCCTGCTGGACCAAAGGGACAAATCATCCTCCAACCCCCCCATGAGCTGGCAGCAGGAGAAGAGAGCACTGCAGGAGACTGTGATCGCTCTCCGAGAGCTGCTCTGTCGGATGGCCCAGAGACACACACAAGTGAGTGTCTGTGATTTCAAAAGACTTTCCATTCCTCCAGTGGTTCTATTCATTATCTGAGCTGATCACTTTCTCCCTTCTCTCTCAGACTGACTACAGAGGCGATGATGAGTGGCACAGAGGTCAGCTTAGTGTACAAGTTGAAGCCCACCTGAGGGCAGAGCTTGAGGAGAGCCAGAAACAACTGAAATGTGCTCATGACGCTCAGCAAGAGCAAAAGAACAAAATGCAGTCACTGAGGTATCCTCGCACACCTTCTCCACAACTTGACATATTATGCAAAAACACAGTCTATTGTCAATCGTTAGGTGAAATCAGCTATTTGTTCTTTCGTCACCATGTTTCTGTCACACACGCAAACGTGCTTTCATACAAGACAACCGAAAGTGATAAAAAGTAACAATAGGATTGTGCTTTCCTCAGGCTGGCTGTGGAAGAGGGTGAAGAAGCTATGAGAAGGGAGCAGACCCGAGTCCAGGAGCTTCAACAACAACTGGAGCAGGAGAGAGCTCTAAGTCTTCGTAAGGACAGAGAGGAGGACGAAAGGAGAGGGGTAAGATGAGGACTGAAAAATGCAACTTGATATATCACAAAAGCTGACACTCAATTGGTAAACTAATAGCCAGAGGCCAGCAAAAACTGATATTACATATAGAATATAGGTTACCCTCAACAAAAGCCAACATTTCATGTTTCTTCACATTAAAAGCCTACTAATAATGGGAGATGGCAAGATTTTTAATGTGAAATCTTCTGAGGAAATGTGGGCCTGATTCTTTGCTCTTGTGTACCATGATGCGTCCACAGTGTTTCCACAGAGTTTTTAATACCAAACAATGTGAGGAATCCAGAGCGTGCAACCAGAGTGTATGTGAGCTTTCTTTTTTAAAACTGAAAGATGACCTTCCTCTTTCCTCTCCAGGCGTTGCAAGTATCTTCCGAGCAGCACAGGTCAGAGGTCATGGCTCTGAAGGGTCAGGTGGAGCAGGAGAGAGTGGCTTGCAGCAACCTCAGACAGGAGCTCCAGATTGAACGGTCCCGCAGTGTGCTGTTGGAGAAGCGTGTAGACGACACTCAGCAGGAGGTCGAAGATGAACGCCAATGCTCTGCTCACCAAAAAGAGCTCAACCTGCAAGAAAAGACTCGTCTCGAGCGCCTACTCACCGAAGCAGAATCTCGCTCAGCAGAAATTCACTCCAAGCTCGCAGATGCTCACAGAAGGCTGGATGAAGAGAGAGGCCGTTGCTCCAGACAGGTGGACGAACTCAGCCGCAGACACGAGGCGGATGCAGCAAGAGATCGGAAGTTCATCTCCGACATGCGCACCCAGCTAGAACAGGAGCGAAGGCAGGGGGAGGAGCTTGCATCTGCGATGGACAGACTGAGGGCTGAGCTACTGCAGAGCAAAAGGAAATGGGAAGAGGAGGAGAGAACGAGGAGGGAGGAGCTGCAGAGGGAGCAGGAGGCCGCCACCCGACATCGTGTAGCTATGGAGTCCTTGAAGGAGCAGAAACAAGATGCCAGCCGTGCTTTGGACGCCGAGCGAGAGAGGTCCAAACGCCAAGGGGCGGAGCTAGCAGACCTGAAGGAGAGAGTGCGACTTCTGAAAGACAAAGAGAGGGAGAGGGAGGAGCAGTGGAAGCGGGAGACGAGGAAGGCGAGGCAAGAGCAGATGGAGAGGGAGAGACGACAGGAGAGGACCAACAACAAACTGGTAAAATATCACAAACCTAGTTCCTATATTTCTTTCTATGCCCACTACTTTTCCCAATGTTTTCAAACATATTGAAGATAAATTTGAATACGCAAACACGCTGCTTTATTTCCGACTTTAGTGCGAGTTGGAGTTGTTGAGGCAACAGGACCAGCAACGCATGCAGGAGCTGCAGCACACTCTGGCAGAGCTGGAGAGAGAGGAGAGAGAGATGGCTGCTCAGAGGCTGTCTGGACAAACCACAGGGCAGCAACACAAGGCTGCACCTTCACAGCATCTCCAGGCAGGCAGCGCACAACAAAACCAGCAGGTACACAAGTGGTTGTCACAATGTGCTATCATCATAGTTTGATGCATCGAAAGCTGTAAACTTACTCGGGACGATGTAGAATTGAACGTTCTTTTCTCATCGTAGATGCCGTCCATGCTGTCATCACCCAATTTGCTGGAAACGTTGTTGAAGGAGAACTCTGAGCTGACAGAGCGTGTGACGTCACTGAGTCAGGAGAGAGCCACCCTCAAACACAGATTCACCTGCCTGGAGCGTGAGCTGCGGCGCACGGAGGATGAGCTCGCCAAGGTCACGGCGGAAACTGAAAACAGACCCATCTATGACGTGACCAGCAACAGTAAGGTCAGTAGAAGTCGTGTTCACTTGCACAATTTTGTTGTGAGAGAAATCAGTGACATTGCTTTGCAACAGCTTTCCATGAAACGATTTTACGAGATGAATTACTGCAGTAGATTCTATACTCGCACACCACCCTAGTAGATTTGGCCTCGTCTTTTGTAAGAAATAACCCACCCTCTGTTTATCGGCTTGCAGATGCAGCGTTTGTATGAGCGTTACCTGCGCGCTGAGAGCTTCAGGAAAGCGCTGGTGTACCAGAAACGTTACCTGCTGTTGCTGCTGGGAGGTTTTGCGGAGTGTGAACAGGCCACACTTTGTCTCATCGCTCATATTGGGGCCCGGCCGTCTCCCCCACTCTCCTCCCAGCGCAGACCCCTTGGACGATTTAGGGCTGCTGTAAGAGTCGTCATTGCTGTCTCAAGGTAGGGAGTATACGGGTTGTAAAGATGTTAAAGTTTCCTCTGACCCTGTGTATTGATAAAACTGATCACGCACTTCTTTTTCAGAATGAGATTCCTGACCAGGAAATGGCAAAGAGCGATCAGAAGGTTGTCTGTGTCTGGGACTGTCAATGGGCACACTTCAGGTTGGCTCAGTGAACACAATTTATGATAAATGTGCATCACTTGACTGGGAGTGTATGAGTGGGTGGATTTTTAATCTAAATCTCTCCTCTAGGACCTAAAGTGGAAGTTTTGAGGCAACAACAACCAAGATTAAATTCCGCCTCACCGCCAAACAGAGACGGCAGCGGCGTCCACCGAGACACAGTGTCAGCCCTCGTCCCACCCACCAAATCACCCTTCAGGTTGCACCACAGGTTTGTCCTCCTTGTTGGGAAAGACTAATCAAATTTAATGGAATTAAAGTAATTTTTCATTACTGAGCTTTTCTTCCTTCCGCAGGTCGTACTCCAGCACTAGTCAGGCCTCAGGAGGAACGTCTCAGGATCCAGAGCGATCGCTCACTGAGTATATCCACCATTTAGAGAAAGTCCAGCAGCGGCTGGTTGGAGCCAGGCAAGGTGAGCAGCATCAAGTATAAGTGTGGTGAAACAGGTGAAATTCGGATCAAAAACTTGAGTTGAATGAAACCCATGGTGGAGAAAAATGTTGGTGCAAACTGGAAACACAGGGTGTAATGTCAACACGAAGTCCATTCATCAGTTAAAGGATTGGTCACTTCCTGGCTTTCATTGATTGCACTTAAACTCACATGTTTGTTCTGAGCTTCGTGCAGTTGGATCATAATTTACACTGGTGGTGGTACCCACACATTTCAAGGCATCTCGCTCTGACAAATGATCGATCATTATCACAACTTCTTGGGATCTGAATGCCTTATTAGAATAAAAGCAACCGAAATCACACTGGGAGATGTTACAGGGCACTGGGTTAATGTTGTACAGCTCCTACGCCGAGATCAGACCACACTATATTGGCATGTAAATGGCCCAGATGAAAAAGAGTCAAAGCCACATCTGGGACTCACATTGTCCAGACATTGTTTTTCGTTTCTACTTCTACATCATGCTCACTGATTTTGGCCCATAGGAGCCGGATCACTTCTCTGTCAACGGCACTTAAGTGTCAAAGTGAGAATTACGTCTTGTACTATTACACTTGCTGGGAAGGAAAAGGACAAAGCCCACCTGATGGTGTGTAGTCTGCCATTAGGGGTGGACAAATTATATCAGCGTCGCAATCCTTGTCAGTTGATAAAGGCTTTAAAATGAAGTATTAACATCGCCCCGCTGGCTTTCATAATGTGCATGTGAGGCCAACCGTTAACCACGTAGACCGAGAGAATAGGAGTAGGAATAATTGTACGTTTATTTCACTACAGGAGAGGTGTGATGTTTTCTGCAAAAATGTCCAAAAAAAATATGTGCATTTGGCCAAAACCAGTTGGAAATGTCTATCGGCAAAAATCCAATACCATGCATCGCTATCTGCCATGTCTCTCGTGCAAGAATTTAGACAATGAATGACCAATCTGACACGGTGGCAATATCAAAAGACAAAAATATTGTGTAGTCTGATCCCAGCATTCGATGCCTGTCTCCTAATTTGGTCGCTCGTTTTCCAGGAAGTGTTTTCCATTCGTCTGAGAAACGTCGACAGAAAATGCTGTGATGCTGGTTCGAGCTCAGTACAAGAGAATTTATTGATTGCCGGCCTAACACTTCCTGCAAAACAGCATGTTATTAAATCCCACAAAACCTGTGTGCTCTATCATCTCCCAACCTAGTAAGCGAGACTCGTTTAGCCCCCAAAGAGGAAAGGAGGATACAGTCAGCCTGTTCCCCTGATATGATTGGTTATCGGCAGCGCTGGCTGCAGGAGAATAGCACGTGGCTGTACCTGAGCTGCTTGTCGCCCCTTTACCTGAACAGTCCAGGTGAGTGTGAGTGTAACATACTCACTCCGCCAAACGATAAAGCAGCACAATGCACCTCTCGGGATGGGCACTGCCTCGTCACACAGCGCACTAAAACGGTGACACTCTAGCCTCAATTATAAATGTCTGCAGGTTTCTGATCCTCCTGTGTTTTATGTTCATTCATGTTAAAGCCTAAAAGCATATGAGAATTATAACTTTACACGGATTTTAATTTAGCTTGATGTTTAAAGAAGTTTCCTTGTCATGAAGGTCATTCAGTTCTCTGAAATTGGTACATAGGTCAACCTCAAGCTCATTCTCTAGTGAATTACCTACAAACTGCTTGTTTTATCGACGTGAAGTGAAACTGGTTGTCTTCATGTTAGAAAAGGGCTTCATTTAATCTAATGATGAGGGAGATTCTGCTGACGGGCCTTTACATGACTTCATATTTACTGTTGTGTTAGATTGCTTCAGGCGTTCAGGCTGTAGTAGCAGAAATTCACCAACGAATGATGCAAAATGCAAAGTTGTCTTACTACCAACTCTCAAGTGTATTATGTTTACAGATAATCTGCAAAAAAAGATCAGAGATCTGCAAAAAAAAAAAAGGATTTCCTCCACCTTGTCTGATGTTTTGTGTTTGTGTGTCCTCTCAGGTTCAACTGTTCTCCATCCCGATCCGAAGTTGTTTGAGCACTGAAAGAACGAATGTCTGCATATCAGAACTGTCCACGCCTTACACATGTAGAAATCTGTAGAAAGGAATATATCACACGTGTTGAATTATTTGATGAAATGTGATTTTTATAATATAAATTATTTTTCAATGTTTTCTATTATACGTTTTTCTATTCTCTGTACTTGAGTATTTTGAAGGTCTCTCTTGGTTTGTTGCGAGAACAAACGCTTTTCATTATTTTAAATGTTTAATTTTCTACTAATGTTTTTTACCCTGTCGAGCTACTGTGTATATATAAATAGGACTGATGTTCATTGTACATGTGTCCCAATTTGCACTGGTTTTATACTGAAAATCCATCACGCACATGGCTAATGTGTTTTTGCATAAAGGTGGACCATATGTGTTTTTGTATTATCTATGTTTCTACCATAAAGTTGATAAATATTTTAAATGTGTGCTAACAAACAAACCAGACTGGGTTTATTTTTTTTGGCTGCTCTCTTCAGTCAAGTTTATCATGAGGTATCTGTCATTTTTGCACGATGATGCTACTTATTTATTTATTCAACTTTATTAAAGTCAATTGAGTTTGACTTTGTACTCTAAATTCAGAAGTCACAATGTATTTGGGGGTGTTTTGCACAGTGTATGGGATGAACCCACTGAACATAAATTGGCTTTTAACATAATATCCAGTTATCAATAACAAAATATCTGCAGAACAGAGCAACAGACACTAAACAATGAACAGGCTCATTCAGATCAATCACAGCCAGGTAGAGGATGATTATTGAGAACAAACTAACAGAACATATCAGTGAGATTAGAAATGTGCCTTGTGTAGATTAAGTTTGACTTTTATAGTTCATATATAAACACTTTTTCTCTATTTTGTTTGCATTCACGGAACAATTTCTTTCCAAATGAAAAACCTCTTAATGCCTTTGTGATTCTTTGTGCATATAATAACTTTACTTAACTTTTCTTACATCCGTTTAAGTGACATTTATGAATTTCTGGTAACCAAATTTCCAGCAAGAAAAGTGCACAAAAGGCATGATAAAAGTAAAAATACTCGTATGTCAAATTTTAAGCTATTAAAGGACAAGTTCACCCAAAAAAATTAAAACGGTGTTGCAGCATTCTCCCAAACAATGGAAATGGAAATAAACATTAAAATGGGCTCCCAGCAACGCATATGTCATAATCCTAGTCTCTGAAAGCCCAGGTGTCCCAAATTGAAATTGAAACCCTTTTTAAAACTGAAATCTTTGAGTGTTCCCTGTCTGAAGTGCATAAATTTGATACAGCAAGGGTGCAAATAATGTTTTTCAAATCATCTCAGGGTTTCTGTAGACTTGGATTACGGCAGACGAGCTGTATGAAAACCATTTTAGATTTTCTTTCAGTTTTAAAACAATTCTCCGTCTGCCATCCTTATTGAGTCGACGGTTGCAGAGCTGTTTAGCTGTGAAGCTCCAGGAGGTAATGAGTAAAGTTTCATTTTTGGATGAACTTATCCTTTAAGTAGAATATTTGACTGGTAAGGTCACATTTTTTAATTAGATTTTTTGATATTTGACTATTTCATAATTTTCAGTTTCTTACTATAAGGGTTCACTTGTCATCTTTTTCCTGAAATTTTCTTTTATTATCGGCACTCTGTGATTATACTTTGTTTTGCTTGTTTTAAACAGTCAATTAAATCTTAGACAATTAATCTCCTCACTTTTGTCGTCGTGAGTTATAGTAACTGGGATGTTAACTGTTATTACGTAACCAAGAATTGACATTTGAGCGGCTCAGCGGAGGCCAATGACATTCTGATCTGCCACTGACGCTCTTTACCGTCTTGCTCAGGAGTCTGTTCGTTTATGACGTCCGTAGAGGCCGATTATGGTCTTTCCGCCATTTCTTGCGTCAATTACAGTTGTAGTAAGGTAGAACCCCGCCCGCCCGGGCTGCCCAGGCGACTAAACCGTTCGCAATTGAGTAAAACGTCAACACCGAGTGACGCACATCCGTCGCGTTTTCGTCACAGCGCTGCTAACGGGAAGCTAACCCAGTAGTAGCCTGGTGTGTCGTAGATCGTTGTGTGTCACCTTATCGGGGGTAAAATAGTCCTGGACCGCGTAGAAGACCCCGTTACACTTTTCTCGTATTTGTCTGGGATGTATGGATGGGTAGTTGACGGAATCTCGTCGCTGTTTGAGCCCGTTAGGGGGCGAAACCCCAGCGAGTGGCCCGGGAAAGGTAACATTAGCGAGGAGGAACCCACGCTACCTGGCGTGAAAGCGGGTGCACAGCGGCAGGAGACCCCCGGCAGACCGGCTAAACGGAACTACCAGAGGTCGGTAGGATAAAGGAGGATAAAGCATATTTTTATAGTCTGTGAAGCTCTTCAATAATAGTAGTTAAAGTCACATCCCTCAGATATGTGTTGGTGTTGGTTACTTCTGTTATGGTGATATTGACAGTGTTAGCTTAAACTGTTCTTCTCATACAAACTGTATTTCAGTTGATGTATAAACTCCCCTAATAAAGAAATATTTAACTTGAAACTCTCCATATGATCTTTGAAGGCACCATTAGCCACCCAGGTGTAATGTGTGGGCTTCCTAAAACACCTAGCTAACAATGCAGTCAAAATAACAGCCCCTACAGAAATCCTTAGCTGAAGGCTATGAAGTTTAGTTTGTGTTTGAACAGTTATAGAGAGGTCTTGATTTGAAGGCTGTAGTTTATTGTACACTAGTCCTGTATTGTATAGAGAGAGGTGTGAGTTATATATATTTTTATATATGTAAAAAAATTTTTAGTGAGGTATGCCATTAACAATATTTAATATACTTTATTTTTAAAAGCTCAAATGGTTCGACTAGTTGATTTAAATCAATAGGTAGCTATTGACTGATATATTGATCAGTTGATATATCGGTATCTGCGTTAATTTGTCCAATATGTGACAACTTTTTGTGTAAAGAGATTATAATTCAGAAATGTCAGCTTGTGATAGTTCACCATTATTAAATTCTCAGTAAAGTTAGATATTAAAGATCAGTATCGTCATCAGCCCCAAAACTCGAGTATCAGTCGGACTCCAATCTTTTAATTCTAATATTATAATCATTTGTTTTTTGCATTGTTCTTAAAATGATGATTTGCTGCTCTTCTCAGTTACAGTTTCACTCATATTCTTATTCTTATTATGTTATTATATTTCACAGACATTTTACGAGACACGCTTGATACTTCATTCAGATTACACGTGAAGATTATTAGCGTCAGCCTCGAAGAGCATAAGGTTGAATTGACACCTCTCTAAAACAACTTGAAGGTTTAATTGCATTACTGTTGTATGGGACTGAATCCGTTTCAGGAAGAACTGGAACAGTAATACTCATAACATGTTGGAGATATTGTTTTGCTGAGGGATGTTATGATATTTGACATATCGTCCATCTTAAACCTTGTTTTTCCTGTTACAGTGTTGATGTTGCAGATGGTGTTTGCCAAAGTGACCCGGTAGAGGTGAAAAGACGCAGACGAGGTTTGCATTTTTTAAAAAAGAAATGTATAAATCCAAAAATCTTCCACGTATGAAGGTGGTTTGTTGACATGTGGTGTCCTGTGTGTGTCAGATGTAGTCATTAGCTTTGTGAAGAAGACTGTGGCCGGAGTAGCGGGTCTGCTCAGGCTGCGGAAGCCCCTGACGACCAGGTGTGAGAATCCCAGGCGTTATGAGGAGACACAGGTTTGTGCTACAACTCCCTCTATTAGACGTGTATTACAAAACTGGGTGCAGGGACAGTTGAAGAGGATCAATGTTCCTGTTCAGACTTTGTCCTTAATGCTTCTTGCGTAATCTGACCACGAGTGAACCGTTCTAAATGGAGGTGTGTTACATCCAAAATGCACTCAGGACACATGTGGGAATGTTACTGTTTTTCGTGTGCAGTGCAGCATGAATGTAGCTGTCAAGCTTTTTTGAATATCCACCTATTCATCTTTGTAGTTTGCATGTACTGAAAATAAACCAGCAAAAAACAAATGTGGATACAGCTGCCTGCACCAAACAACCCCAACAGGTTTTTGAAGGTTGTATGTACAGTAAAACATGAAGCAGCTATTGGAGTCCGCTCTTCTGTGTTTTTAATTCTGTTTTGCCTCAATCAGATTCCTAAATGTAATATCAAATCTGATCCCAATCGGTTGATTAAGTCGAGTTTGAGGCACATTATGAGAATGTGCGATTAACAAGGGGATCTAGACAAAATATGTATGTATCTTGACACAAAACACCATGTTTAAGCAAAGGTATTTTGACATTTGCATTACTTTGGACAATTAGAACTGCTTTTAGCAAGTAGTTTAGGCGACTTCAGGATGATGCATTTTAATGAATCTTGCATTTCCTCTGTTGATCCAGCCGATTACTCTGATGGGAATAGATGAGCTCCAAACCTCATGGCTGAACAGTACTGAGTGGAGAATGAGTAAGTGAGGACTGTGATTATTGCCGGACTGTATTTATGTCACTTTTTCGTACACACTGTGTAGCCCTCTCATCCGAATCCTCCTCCTCATCTGGTTGATTTTGATTTTCTCTGCAGGTAAACCAGTGGGCGGAATGAACGAGAGAGGTGTTAAGAATCCCTTTCAGAGCACTTCACCTCCTTTAATGAGGAAGTACAGGCAAGTGATCTACTTTCACGGCTCAGTTTTCTTCCCTCGCCCAGTGTGGTGTAGATATCAGTGTCGCCTTTTTTGTCAATGCTCACTTGTTAATGTGCATAACCTCTTTGTATCCAGTGGCGCAGGGCTGTCTGCAGGGCTCCCTGACAGGGGGAAGGACAGGGACAGGAGAGGCTCTCTCCAGCTGCTGCCCTCCAGACCTGCTCTCAGGACTGGAGCTGCCATCTCTGATCCAACCTGCAATGGCTTTGGACACAACCGCTGCTACAAGCCCAGTCTTA
Organism: Spondyliosoma cantharus; assembly: GCA_900302685.1. Lineage (NCBI taxonomy): Eukaryota > Metazoa > Chordata > Actinopteri > Spariformes > Sparidae > Spondyliosoma > Spondyliosoma cantharus. The sequence goes on along the minus strand of OMLP01000235.1, from coordinate 8,539 downwards.
CCGTCGAGGAGGTAAGATTATCAATTATTTGACAAAGATGCTTTATAATCCTGCATCATCTGCATTCATGCTTTTTTACAATTTTATGATTTTGTGAGTCTGACATTTCCCTAATGCTATAAGATGGAACACTTTTATTTAATTTGAAGCCCAACCAATACTGGATTTTTCTGGCTTAAATGCAGATCCCTTAGATTTGTTCTTTGAAAGTGTCCAGCTTGCTTGTAATGGAAGTCCATATTATTGATTGGCAGTCTGACAAAGAATCTGAGGCACTCTGATGACAATAAAAATCCTTGTCAGTACTTTCCTGTACTGGTGACACTGTTTCTAAATAACCTCAAACCTAGCATGGCATTTCTTAACTGCTTTGAGTATTCTTCGCACCTAGTGTAGTTTTGAGCTATATTTACCAAGAGAATCACCTCATGGCACCTTAATCATGCTTTAACACTTGGCTGTGTGAGTTCTTATGTATCGGTGTTCTCCCTTTAGACCATTAAGCAGAACAATAAGGAGCACTACAGGCGCTTGCTGGAGATGGTATCAGAGAAATATAGCAAAACCCAACCACTACCTTTCAACCAAACAAAACCACAAGAGTGAGTATAACCCCGGTCCTCACGTGGCGCTTTGAGAAATTGCATGGAGATCTGTTTATTAACATACCCGTGGACATGAGCTGATTAGTCTATTAAGATCGTTTTCTCCTTTTTGCTTCTCAGTGAGTCGCTGTCACAGCGTGATCCCAAAACTGCTGCTTCAGGAAAAGCCTTTGAATCTGTGCCCAGGAAGACAGCACACACAGGTAATAACTGTAATTACCTCCTACTTGTTTTGGCCATTGGGTTTAATAGGTTTAAGTGAATTCCGTTAGCAGATCCCTTTTCAGATTACACAGTCGGCTGATTCAGACTAGACTGAAATATGTCCAGTAAACGTGTTCTGATGAATCTGCTCTGCTCAACTGACACAGCTGCCCCAAGTGTGTTTACATGGAGAAATGCAACTACAACCAAGGACAGGTTGGTATAATACATCTATGTGTATGTGTGTGTGTCATATACATTGATGAACTTTGATTATCTTAATAACCTGCATATGGTTCATCCACAGGTGGGGTAGTTTGACCTTTAGCAAGTCATACAGTGGAGCCTTTGAGGACGCCCAACCTGCCAGATGTGCAAAGGTATTATTTTCCTCTCGCTTGTCAAAGCATTAAGTTATAATTTGAGGTGGAAACGCAGAGGTATTCTGTAATGTCAGCCTGTGTTGCAGCAGAAACAGGCAGCAGATTTGGACCTTTCAGCAGAAGTAGCTACACGTCTCAATCTAGTGGACAGAGAGACTCCTGCTGTCGTCCCCGACGCACACACAGCACATATAAGACACGCCGATGAGGACATACCTCGGCTGACCAAGGTGTGTTTGTCAGGAATGACTTGTAGTCACTGTGTTGAAGAAAGCATCAATGCATTTTCTGTTATTTGATGTATGTATTGTCTTTGTGTGTAGGAGATGGCAGCAGAAGTGAGCTGTGCTCTGGCTCAGAGCGATCCCAACCTTGTTCTGAGTGCCGCTTTCAAACTACGCATCACACAGAGAGACCTCGCCACTCTGCAGGAGGGTGGTTGGCTCAACGATGAGGTAAGAGTGTAAAGACAGTTTTTAGGGAGTTAATTATGGGTGTGTTTATTTTTTTTTTTAACTTGGCTTTATTTATTTATTTCTGTGAGATACAATCTGCTTTGGAGACACTCAAATATATGTCATTAAAAAAGAAATCGATGCATCAAACACTGTTAAATAGATAACGTAGACTGTGTCCATTTATGTCCATGTCAACATACTGCATCATACTTTATGTAAGGCTGCATGGCAATTATCTTGGTACTCTTCAAGGTGTGTATGTCACTAAATCATCTAAAGCAGGCTTTCCCAAGCGTGCTCTGTGGGGAATCTGCAAGGGCCAGGAATGGTTTTAATGTCTCTTATGTTAAATGACCTGAAAGCTATTGCCCTTGCAGCCTGAAATCACATGCAGACAGATTAGCTGCCAAATGTAGTGAAGGGTTGGGAGGCAAATTCAATCAGAAATTGTAATTGCTTCCATAGTTACATCCGCCTTCTCCTGTCTGTCTTCATAGGCATGTCGTTTGAGACATGGTGTTGCTGCTGTCTTATATAATTATGATGAGAATCATAATAAACACTTTTTCTCAGACCAATTCTCCTTCCTCAGAGAAGACTGTTCTCAAACAAGTTTGTCATATTCCTGTACAGTTTCTCTGCAAGTGATTCGTGGTGTTTGTAGTGCTGCTTCCCACGAAAATGCAGACCATCATAAAAAAAAAAAGCTAATGCCACCTACTTCTTCATGATACCAGAAAAGGTCTGTTTGGCAGTAGTAGCAGCTATTCCGCCCAGCAGCCTGGCAAACAAAGTTTGTTGAGTGACTTGCTTTCTTAGATTAATGACGCACATTGTGGTTAATACAACTGTGATGCTCCATGTGAGCATTCATTTTGCAGTTCTATTTATAGACCAGTGTGTTGCTGACAACAGTGACAAGTTATTCTCTATGTATATATTATATAAGCATTTAAGGCAATTCATCAAAATATTTATTTTGAAGCAAATTGTTGAACAATCAGTCAGGTAGTCTTGCAGTTGTATTTAAGAACCAGCGTGATCAGTGTCTATTTTTAACGTGTGTTCTGTTGCCCCTCCATTTTTTGTTTCCTCTAACAAAGGTGATAAACTTCTACCTTTCCCTGGTTATGGAGCGGTGCTCTGGTGAAGCAGCAGCATTAAAGGTCTACTCGTTCAACACCTTCTTCTTCCCTAAGCTGTGGGGTGGAGGAGGCGGGCAGGCGGGAGGACACACTGCGGTGAAGCGCTGGACCAAGGCTGTCGACCTTTTCCTCTACGACCTCGTCCTGGTCCCTCTGCACCTTGGAGTCCACTGGGCGCTGGCTGTGAGTCAGACCCACAGTGACTGTTGATTTGTTGTTCGTCACCATGTCATATTCCTACTTTTTAACCATTCTCCTCTCTCGCTCTCACTCCTCTCATTCCAGGTGATTGATTTAAAGTCAAAGTCAGTGAAGTCGTATGACTCGATGGGGCAGAGACACGACGACATCTGTAGTCTTTTACTGTGAGTCATTATTATGTTTTTAAGCTTCAGTTATCTGCTCATTTTAAATGCTTTTTCTGACGTGTCAGTGGAATTATTGTGCTCGTTTTCCAGACTCTACCTTAAAGAGGAGCACAAAGCAAAGAAAGGCAGAGAACTGGACAGCGCCAAATGGACTGTTGGAAGTTTCAGGGCTACTGTAAGTCAAACAGAAATGAATGACGCATCGCTAAATTGGATTGATTTTCACTCTGAGATTAATGTTTTGCATACTCTTCATGCCTCTATAGGAGATTCCCCAGCAGAAAAATGGCAGTGATTGTGGTGTTTTTGCCTGTAAATACGCTGACTATATTGCAAAAGGAAGGCCTCTCACCTTTAAACAGGTATATACTTTATTTTCACCTGATATATTATTGATACTTTTTACGACATTATTATATAAAACTAAACGTGACATTTGCCTCTTTCTCTACAGTGCCACATGCCTCTCTTCAGGAAGTTAATGATTTGGGAAATCCTCAATCAGAAGCTGCTGTAGATGCAACAATCTCATTTAAAGGCCTAACAACAGGGACTTTGTCAATGGGAGCAGCAGCTGTGTACAGTAACTACATGGTGAAGAAAAAGAAAATAATGGGCCAAAGAAGTGGACTTTGCTGACTGAAATCTAACTCAGTCTGTCTGTTCTGATCTGGAGAAATCAAACACTAGTCTTAAGAGTCGATTATGTCCCTTTCCCCGTTAGGGACATATTAACATTTTGTATCTCTGAGTTGTAATTGGAGACGTTATAAGTGTATGTCTTACACAAGCTTTGGCACTACTGACTGAATGGCTTTTTTTTTTTTTTTTTTCATTGACTTTGGATTGTTGTTTTACTGATTGAAGTTCTGCCTAAAGTGCCTTCAGCCCTCTGACACTGAGCTCGACTTAGACCATGCGTTTGCGTATTTTGGGAAATTGCTAGATCACATATTACGCCGTCGTATCGTCATTGAATTAGATTGTTACAGGTCAGTATTTCTTGGGATAATTTGTCTGTTCCCCTCATTTATAATCAAGAGTGGACAGCAACTAACAAAACTTCCATTTAGACAAGACACTCAAAAATGATAATCAGAATACCTCTTTTCACATCCCCTTTTTTTTTTTTTTTCAGAACAAAAATGCATGGTTGAGCGCTTATAGTATGTTTGTTTGCTATTATTTATGACTTGACTGGGTGAGAAAGTTGTTTTTGAAATGTGTGTATAATTTGTTTGTACTCCATGAGTGGAGCATTAATAGTTTTTTGCTCACATGTAACATAAGGCGCTGTTAGGTCTGTGAATCTTTTCCATGAGCATACTGCAAGAGGCTATTTAGGGCTATTTACATTGACTTACAGTATAGTGTGCTGCATAGAAAACTACTGTCCGCACATGCATGTTTGAGTTCATGCTTTGAAAATGTGATTTTTTTTTCTCCCCCCCCTGTAATAAAGTATTTCATTTTTTAAAATTGGAGTTTGATATACCACTGTAAAAGAACAAAAAAAGTTAATCTGGAGGTTGATAATGACCAAATATTACTCTAACTTGTCACATTTACCTCGGTATTACAAAACAATATATTACTACTTGGTGGTCTGCAACATCAGGGAATGTAATTCATCAGTCATGCAACCAGACAGTACAACTTCCTGTATTGATTAGGTAATTTAAACAGATAAAGAAAGGGTCATAATTGAAAAGTTTATGATGCAGTGTTTCACCTCTCGCTCCTTATATCACTAATACTACTGCATTAAAGCTTTAACACGGAGGAAAACAAAGAATTAAATGAAGAAAGTAATATAGAACCTGTTGTAAATGCTGTACAGAAATACAATTAAATGTTGGAATATAGATTACAGTAGCAATGGAAAATATTTAAAGGATAAATTCACCCAAAAATGATAATAATCTACTTACCTCCATACCAATGGAAAGTCAGGTGAGGTTTCACAGCCTGAATAGCATTTCTGGAGCCTCACAACATAACACAACTGAGGTAGATGGGGACATAGCTCCAGAGACATGGATTAAGACAGACAACCTGCAACGTTATGGAGCCTTTTCGTTGTATTGTTTTCCATTAAGTCTTTTTGTTTTTCCTTCCCCAAAACTACATAGTGCACCTTTAAATAAAGTGAGGAAAACAACCAACAAATAGATTTGCATCACTCAACAATACTGATTATTTTTACACAATTTATTTCGTATTTAAAAAGAATTTCAAGTTTTTAGTTGATGTTTGCGGAAGTATCATAGAAATGCTTATGCTTTTATTTTGGACGTCAAACCGGAACCGGAAGTTGACCGCTCGTCGCTGTTCAACATTCACCCGTCTGTTCAGATCAATCCGGTTTGCTTTGCGATAAACTCAGTATGCGATTACGTTAAATCGGTCGTAAGAGGCAGTCGTACCACGTTGTTTTTAACGCATCTCCTGTTTAGTTAGAATAATATGAGCGACAACGAGAAAGATTACGCGGAGCAGGTGAGTTGTGATCAGCGGTTATAGATTAAGGAAATATCAAGTGCAAAGACATTGAGCCAGCTAATGTTAGCTAGCTAGCTAGCTTAGCTGTTTACTGCGTTCGCAATTTTGAAAAGTGGCCTCAAACCGTAGAGAAGTCTGTCCTATATGAGACTAATGTTAGCGTTTTTATGAATAACCAGAAGAGTACCTATGTATCGTAGCTAGCTTTTTTTAACATACAACAACAGCCTTAACGTTAGCTAGCTACAACATGCGGCCCACAAAGCCTAACAGATGTGGCGGTCGCCTGGCCATGGCACGTTACTTTCATTTTACCGCTAATTTGTTACTTACCGTGTACGTAACGTTAATTACTGAAATATTGACTCTGGGTGTTAATATTAAATATTGACTAATTACTAGTCAATATTTATCATACCCATTTGATTTTCAGCTTTGTATCGTTAACATAGCACGCTAGTTAAGGACCGATCAAGACCATTAAGCTAACATACAAGCATGTACTCAGCTAATCGATGTTGATTTTTCTGGTTTTGCTGTTTTTATATATGTACATTTTTGGTTCTTACAGAAACCAACATGCCTTATCACCCTTGTTTGTTCTTTGTTAAGGTTGAGGTTGGAAGAAAGAAAAACGCGGAAGAAGTTTCAGATGCGAAGTTTTTTAAATTTGAAGCTGATGGTGTTGATGCATGCTAATGTGTTGGATGCTGAAAAGAAGCGATCAAGATCTGTCCCCACTACTAGTGTTGTAATGGCAGATGGTAAATGGGGGAAGAGGAGGAAAAAAGACGTCTAAATGTCAAACAGAAGAAAGAAGAAATGATGGGTTGTTTTGAAGTAATGAAGTTAAAGAAGTTATGAAGTTAAGCTCAGAAGTTTACCAGGGTATGAGTAATTTCCTAACAGCCTGCCATGTTATTACTCTTATTTCATACTTTCTTTCTATAAAGCATGCACGATTATTTTCCTCTCTGTCTAGGACAATCTCTCCGTACCTTATTGTGCAATCTGCATTACAGCTAAATTAATTTCTACTTGATATTATTGTTGCAATGTGTTAACTTCTCTAATCAAATTTTTAAAAAAAATATTCAGTGTCAAACCTTTTAAACTCCAAAATGTCATGAACTCTCTCTGAAAGAGGCACACAGAGGGCACGCGCAGTCACCCCCTGGCCTTCTTTTCTTGTTGTGCACTCGCTTGGCTGTAAAGTGTTTCTTACCTCGGTGTTTGGTCTGTCCAGGACTCGCGGCCTGGCTCGAGGAGTGGGTCCCCTCGGGGATCAGCACACTCACCCAGCCGCTCACCGGTACGCTCCAAAGATGGCTCCCGTCATTCCAGGTCGAGATCTCGTTCTCGATCCAGGTCAAAATCAAGGTAATGAGGGTTGCTGTTGTCGTAAGCATCTGAAAATATGTTGTTAACACCAGGCAGTCTCATGTGGCCTCAAAGACTACAATTCTGAGGCCGTGTCAATGTCGATCCTCAGGTCCCGTTCCCACCGAAGTTCACGCAGGCACCACTCCCGCTCTCGTTCCCGCTCCCACTCTCACCGGCGCCATTCCAGGAGCCGTTCTCGTAGCTGGGAATATCGCAGGCGAAGGAGCCACAGCCGTTCCCCAATGTCAAATCGTCGCAGACACATTGGCAACCGGGTGAGTAATGTGAGGCCTTTTATTCAATACAAAATACAAAAATTTACAAATTACAAAATACACTTTTTTTTGTGTTCCTTCAACTGTCACTTCACTTGGCAGGATTTGTTGCAATGACCTGTAATTTGCTCACATACTTTTTTACACTCCTCCTCTGCTTACTCTCACAGGCCAACCCAGACCCCAACAGCTGCCTGGGTGTGTTTGGACTGAGCCTGTATACCACTGAGAGGGATCTCAGAGAGGTTTTCTCTAAATACGGCCCCTTGAGCGATGTCAACATCGTGTATGACCAGCAGTCGCGTCGCTCAAGGGGCTTTGCCTTTGTCTACTTTGAAAACTCTGCGGACTCCAAGGAGGTTAGGAAGATGACAGATGATGCATTTTAAGACGATACAATGTTGACAATTACCACCAATTACAAAGCAAAACATTTTTATTACAAGTATTTGAAAAGTTTGGGGTTTTAATAGTTTTTAATGCAAATTTAAAATGCCACTTTAGGCTCTGGTAACATTCTGATGGATGTTTGTTATTCTTTTTAGCAATTTATGATGTGAAAGCAAAATCCAAGTCATACAAAAGGCTCTGTATAAGTGGGGTATTTGTCTGCAGTTTTTGTAATAAATCAGAATCAGGGCAAAGGTTAAACATGTAAACTATTCCGTTATCACATGAGGTAATGAGTCTAATTCTCACTGTGCTGTTGTGGCTTTAAGGCGAAGGAACGTGCCAACGGAATGGAGCTTGACGGACGCAGGATCCGTGTGGATTTCTCCATCACTAAACGAGCCCACACTCCCACTCCTGGTATCTACATGGGACGTCCCACATAGTGAGTGTGTCTTAATCTGTTGGCTTTGTTTTTACTGCAGGGTTCATTTCCATGAGCTGCTGTGTGTGGCATCCTCCAATGTGTCACTAAACATTTCTCCTCGTGTG
>OMLP01000234.1:37545-66952 GCA_900302685.1 Spondyliosoma cantharus | reverse complement strand
CCCCCCCCCGTGTGTAGAGCTGTGTTGCTCCTCTCAAGGTCAAACAATGTTTTACCTGTAAGCTCAGCTAACCCTCACACTTTTTGTTCTCTCGTTTTAAACACAGCAACCACATGATTACCTATTATCTATGTTGAATGATGTAAAACAATAAAGATTCAAGTGAAACTACTCACCTCATGTCTCGTGTGAATACATGTTGTCTAGACACAGGTGGTCGTACAAGAAATACAAACAACTGCAAAGGCCAACACCTTTATTTAAATCCATCACCATGTGGGAAAACCTTTGCTATGGATGCATTCCAGTCGGTACCAAAGTATTTGAATTTGACCTAGGGATGCACAATATTTATATACACCACTTAGCATTACAAAATGAGTTGGGGATATTGGTTTTACTTTAATGTTTGTTCTGTGACATGTATCAATTTGATCTCCAAAAATAATGCAACACATTTTTATTTTACTTTTATTGCATATCCAGGCGCATGCATACATGCACCCATAGTCCAATATCCCTAACTAGTTTTGAGTAGTTTACACTGGGCCGGCAACTTATGTGGAAATGTATATTATTGTTTATTTATCAGTACGGGTAAATAGAGGCAATAACACAAAGCCAAATTGCTTTTATCGACTTAACAAGCGCAGCATCTACACACTCTGATAGGCTGGGTGGCGGTGTGCACCTTTTAAAGTCGGTGTGTACAGCATGCGTACGTGTTCTGCAAGAGTTGAGTTTTAACACAATAAATCTAATTAAATTAAATGTAAAATTACTAGTTATCTCATCGGTATCAGCTGTGAGAAGCAAGTCATTATCAGTTGTAAAAAAAAAATCCATCTCGTGCATCGCATGATAGCAGCCCCAATCATACTAGTATAAACACTTACTAACAATCTCAATACATTTAAATACAGCATCAGGTAATTTAAGTCACTATTTCCTTACTGATTAGTGCTGCTGACTGTTTCTTCAATGTCAATATGATGCTGAAATATGTAGAGCAGCTGCATGTATTTAACCAAACAAGTAGTTACCTTAAAGAATACTTCTAGTTTATGTGAATTTGGCGTATTTCCCATTTAGCGTTCGCCACCTCCGTGGCAGAGATTTGGGAGAAGCGAGGACTCCTATCACATGCATGCTTCTGATAAAACAACGCAGAGGACAGCCATCAGTAATGGCCATTATGGCTTAATGCACTGGTATCTACATCCAGGTCAACTTGCGCATAACTTGTGTGTGAGGCTGCCGATGGCTTTTGTTCATCCTGGAATGGTTGTAACAGCACCTGCAAGTTTCCATGTTTCCAAAATTTAATAGACTAGATAAATCGTCCAGTTCGGATCAACTAACAGCACTGCTGGATGACGGTGTATCTGAAATCGCCACGTTGGAGTCATTCCTACAACATCATAATTCATGTTTAGTGCTCCGGGATCATCAATGGAAGCTATGAAACAGCAATGAAAACCTCATCTGGACCAAACTGTCATAACTGAGAGGGTTAAGTGCAAGACTCAGTCACTCAGGAGACCTGGGACTGTGTTCTGTTTGGAACATATCTTTATGAGTTCACTTATTATTTTCCCTTTATAATCTGTTTATTTAGGGACCTAAAATACTCGGTTAATTGAAAGAATATATGGTTTGGGTTAAAAACACCCTTTTGATAAAAAAAGGACCCTTTCACAATGGTGTCTGAAAGGTAACTTCTTTCTTGTGCACATTGTTGCTAAGCTATGACATTAGACATGTGATTGATCAGTTTCATTGATGAACACCAACATAGCAATATGAGGTTGTGCACTGGATAATAGAGAAACCAACTGTGGCTAATTACTCTGCAAGTTGACCAAAACTCCAAGATGTCACATTCTTTTTGTTTTATTTTCTAATTATCTGCCACATTAACTTTTTATATTGGCTACCTTTGATCATTGTGGGATAGTGTATGCAAGGCTTTATTGAGAACTATGCAACAAAGGTCTCGTTCTGAGACATTTTAATGCAGAAATGTTGTCTGTCACATCTTTAACTCAGCCATGATTAGATGAAACAATAACATGCAGCAGTAAGTTTCTGGTGTGATTAAATTGTTTTGTGTCCTGAACAAAAACCAGGACCAGAAAATAAACGTACTTCTTTAAAGCATCTGTTTTTCCCAAGGTCATACCCACCAGACTGAAGCGTCAGTCGTGGGAAAGACCTTTTATGGAGTGTTGGTAATGTGAACACCCTCAGCGACCTCAGGCTTCATCCAGATGTTCCCCATGTAAACATCTCTAAATAGAGACTGCGACTGCGGAGTCATGTCGCTCAACACACCTCCATAAATTATGTGTGTACATGCGCGCACACTGCAAGAGCAGCAGATGTTATCGATGGCCCTCACCTTTGCTCATGGTCTGCTTTGTAGGCCATGTGCTTGACCTTTGCCCTCCGAATGCTCTGCAGAGTCAGAGTGTTTGCTGTTTGGTCTACTAGAGAGACTCTCCTCTTTCAGGACCTCCACCTCAACAGAGTCAGATTCTCTCACTGGGCTGGAGGCACTTCTGTGGTTTTATTACAAAACCCAATGTCTAAAAAATGAGCAAGCCTTTGGCAGCAGTGAGATGAATTCATTTAATATTTTCCACAAACTAATGGATGACGCTTCAGTGGATTTTCCAGACCTCACTTTCAGAATAACAAGGTCACACCAAACCAATCTCGATTCCAAACAATCAGACGGACAGAATGTTTTTGTGACGACTTGTTTTTGAGAAGCTATAAGAAGATCAAAACGCGTGGGCATGACTGTGGCACTTCACCATAGACTTTGTCCTTAGCTGCCTTGGTGACACTTGGGAATTATGAGAATGGAGGATTTTTAAACTAACCAACTTTTTATTGCCACTCGCCTCTGAAATAATGCCATGCCATTTATGTTAGCTTTTTATACGATCATTTCCTTTTAACTGCATTCCTGCTCCCTGGTCTGGGTGACTAATCTTCTGAAGCCTTGAATTCCTCTTTTTATAATGTGTCATTACGAGCGCCTTTTAGTGTCGAGTTGAAAAATCACTTTTAAAAGGTGATTTTATATTAAAATGAATGTGAAAGCTGGTAAAGTCCAGTGATGACTCCAAGTCGATTCTCAAGTAATTTATTTTTTGTCAAGTTGTCAGTCACTAAAACCGGACTGGACTGGACACCAAGTCAAAATGACTCGTATCCACATCTCTAGCAGTGGGTGAACCAAACCAGAAACGTTGCGAGCCATAAACCAAAACGATTACCTGAAAGATGCTAGATTGTGAGAGGAGCTGCAGGGTCAGGTGTATGTCTGTGGGTCCACTATACCTACAGTCAAAGCTTGTTTCCTGTGTAAAAATATCCATTTGTGTATCTTTAATATTTGACGAGTTGGGAATGACACAGAAAAATCAACGTTTCTTGCAAATGAGACCATTAACAGTCATTTCTGTTTTACGAAATAAATATATAATAATGTTGATTGTCTGTATGTGGGATTAAACGGAACAGCACACTACCAACACGGGACATCTTGAAGCATAGCATCGGTCGAGGCCTATAACCGAGCTTATAACCTGTCCACCCTTTCATCAATAAGCTAAAACTTAAGAAAAATAAAGAAATGAAACAATTCCTATCACACAACATGCCGCAAACATGACCTCGTCGGGCTCTCTCGTTGCTCGAGTCCTCGAGTTCCCTGAATCACGTGAACGCAGCAGCCAGAGGCCGTGCCGCCTCAGCGCAGCTAGCTCCACCTGCTGGCCGCTCCGAGAACTACAGCCAGGCGGAGCAAACACATCCTTCGTTACCGAGCGGTCTGGAGAGAAGGAGGACAGAGAGGCGAGCCGTGAAAGCGAACAGATGTGAGCCGGACTACGAGGAGAGCAGCAGCTGTAGTAAAGACGGAGCACCTCTCTCTTCTGCTAATATGTGGCAACCCGCGTCGGAGCGATTGCAGGTAAGACGTGAGGCGTTTACTGTCGACTGGAGCTTCATCCGTGGCAACAGTCACTGGAGCCCGCCGTGTGTGTGTGTTCACGGCTCCAGCCTGCATAGGCTTGCTACGGCTTGTGAGCAGCTACAGATGTTTCTATGTGTGTGTTTGTGTGTGTCGTTAGTCGTGCTTTTAAATGTGAATCATTTGTTTTTTGTTCATCTCTCTCTGAACGGGTCCCTGACGGCGCTGCGTTTAAACGCACCTATCCACGTTACGCAAGCAACAATGTGTAGCTCCGCTGCATTCCTGTGCTGATAAAACCGCTGGAGGTTTGTCTTTAAATCACAAACATACTCCAGCTTTTTTTTTCCCGTTTGTTTTGTTTTATTAAAAATGACTGTTTTGCCCCCTCACAGGCCTGTGTCGGTTTTCCAGTCACACTAACCTACTGACTGCCACTGCAGGCCTCCTCCTCCTGTTGTCACTCTTTATTTTCCCTTCACGTTGTCACATCAGGATGCTTATTATAGTCTCTGCTCTGTGAGGTGGATTTAAAAAAAAAAAAAGACAGAGCGAGAGAGCAGACTGTGGTCAGGGACCTGCCGCCTGTGTGACCTGTTGAGAAACAGAAAAAGAAAAAAGAAAAAAAACAAACAAAACAGCGTTAATGACACGTAGTTTGATATCCAGGGGCAAGCCGTGCACCGAGCCTGGCTTCACGTCTCCTGCAGACGTAATGCTCTCCAGATGTCGGCCTGCGGACTGCCTGCCAAGTGAACTTGCACAATCCCCTCTTCTGCCCAGGCGTCAAGAAGATGGAAACACGAATTATTAAAAAGACCGAGAGTTCCGGTGCTCAGATGTGGAGTTTAGGGGCCACTGTAAACGATCCCGCGAACACACATCTGTATGACCCCCACAACTCTGTGGATTAAAGGGCCACTATGCCGTTGAGGCGAAGAGATTAAAAACTGGGCATCTTCTTATTCACAATATCAGTGAGGGAATAATACGCACTGAGATATATTAATCTAACAAGCTGTTCTCAGAGGAGAATGAGGCCCCACTGTTTGAAGCTAGAAAGGTGGCAGGGTAAGTAAAACGGTATGAAATGGTTTTGTCCTTCAAGCTCAGTTTTTTTATTCAATCAATCCAGTCATAACAACAAAGAGAGATTGTTTAGCCATCATCCTCTCCCCAAAACTACCTACTGCACCTTTAATTGAAACACCGAAGCTGGACCTCATGGACGGCTCTCCTTCTGTGCTTTATAAATAAGCTGTTATTGATTAACCGTGTTGTGATCTTTGGATGAACCTGGAATGCTTTGGACCACCACTGGGCTCCGGTGTCCCGCTCAACAAGTGTCACAAAGACATCACATATCTCACATTTTCCGCGGCTCGAGTAATTCTTTCCAGTCATACCAACTAGCCGACAGTTAAAGGGGAAAAAAATAAAGCACCATCAACAGTCGTGTAGCACAAGCTTGAAATAATTGATGAGTGTAATTTATTTACACAGTTGTTCACCAGAGCTGAAATGATTTATTGATTTGAGTCAATTTTAAGCAAAAAAAGAGGCACAATTCTTTGATTCCAGCTTCTTAAGCGTGAATATTTTATGGTTTCTTTACTCCCCTGCGACAGTAAACTGAATATCTTTGGGTTGTGGACAGAACATTTTAGGTCGTCATCTTGGGCTTTGAGAAACGATTAACAATTTTTCTCACAGGCGCATGACCAATACTTGACTTTTGTAGCCAAAACCAATATTAGGGAGTGAAGAATAACCGATATGGATACATAGGCCGATTTATACACATTTCTTGCAATCATCATTGAGTGTAGTTATCAGACATTTGTGACAGTTTAACAATCGACTTCAATGACACAACTTGTCTTGAAACAGATTATGTTGGGTCTCTGTGTCTTTTTAAGGGAGGGGGGGTCGCGACTCAAAAAGGTTGAGAACCACTGGTGTACGAGCACACTGAAAGCGCAATGAAACAGTAAACTTTACTGTGAACCCTAATAATTATAGATTATCCCAAGTATCATGTTTTGCATTTTAATCTCTAACCGAAGTTTTCGGATCGTTGAACATCAAACAACATATGCACTGATTCGATAGGCCAATATCAGCTGATGTTATTGACCAGCTGATATATTGACCAAACAACTAATTGATGAATCGAGAAAATAATCAGCAGATTAATCTACAATGAAATTAGGACTTAGTTGTAATGCTTTTGTTCACGACTGTATGTATTTTGAATTTATCCCCAGTCCACCACCTCACCACTGTCTTCCCTCTAAACAGAGTGATAGAACTAGTGTGTCCTGTGAACCTGGGTCAACTCACCCAAGCCTTGCACGGTGCAGCAGGGCTGTGCTGATTTCTTTACATTTCGTGGGAGTGCAGAACAGCACGGTGCATCCACACTGTAATGCATCCTCTCTGTGTGAATGAACAAATGTGATTTTTACCGCCTGTTTCAACTGTGAAAATTTGGATTCAGATTGTGTGCGAAACAGTGGTCGGAACTATTCCCCGCCACTAACTGGTGACTTGACGATCAGTTTGCTTCCCATGGGGAGTGTGACTCTGAGCCTGTGAGAACAGTTAGAGGGCCTCTGATGGGAACTTTTCTGAAGTCTGAGAAAATACCACCAGGACTCTCTCGGCTCGGCCTCGGAGAATATGCTGCAGGAAGCCTGCTTTGCAAACAGGGAAACGCGGGCATTTGTGTCGAGTTGTTGTGATTATCAGATTCCGACGTGCAAATAAGCACTCACGACGTCATCCAAGTTTCCATTTCAACCACGGTTTCATGGTATACGGTGTTACACAATTATCATTATCAGCTACAGTGACCGTAAGAGGAATGAAAACAGAAAGGGTTTTCGGCTGAACAAAAGCTTTATCATGGAGTAATTTCACAAAATATCATGTCCCGCCAGACCTGAAACTTGATAAAAACACAAACACTAATACGATATGTAGAATTCAGTGCTGTAGATAAGCAGATGTACATGGTATGATAACCGCCAATTTTCATACCTCAGCCAAAGATACAGCCAAACTGTAACATATGGCTCAATCCCATTTCTAATTTTTACTACTACTCTTGTTTTCAAATGCCCCCCTGCCCCTCAGAAAACAGCTACAACAGGTTGTGGTTTAAATCTCCTCCAATGAAACGGGACAACCCTTCAAGACCGTCATACATCATCAGTTGTCGATGGCGCTTATGTACATCCTTCAACTCTTTTACGCAATACATTCACAAAGTCGCGCTCAATCAAGACATCGGATAAAAGGAACATTGCTTCGTCACCTGGTCACTAGCTGTTTATACAGGCTAACATTAGCAACCTGATAACACTGATATTAATGGAGCAGTAACTAAGTGCAGCAACTTTGATGCTGGATTTTTGATTTCAGGCGTCTTAAGGCTTCAAAGGTGGGGATACAACATTGAAATACGTCAAAATGCACGACTGTTGTGCACAAATCAGCTATAACAATGTAAAGTTGTAAAGACTGATTTATGCTCATTATAAAAAACAGGCCCATATAGCCCCAACACTTAGCCCAACTCCGACATGAGAACAAGGAAAAACAAATGTGAACACACAAAATGGAGGGGTAGGGCTAAGTGGTAGGGGATAGGAGTGTATTGAGCATATAATCCTTTTGAAAACTCTGATAGATCTGACATGGAGCTTCTTAATATGGTAGTTCTAAACGCAGAAATCGCTCCCATCCATCAATATGCAATGAACGCAGCAGTACCTGGCAGGGAGGGTCGAATGACAGGCGCTGTTAAGTGGCATGGTAGGAAATGCACAATGTGGAAGCGCCGTACTTGCTGGAGGAAAAAAGGTAGATTCATTCTAATAACCTGCAATTCCTGGCTCACAGCAGCTTACCTCCTGGAGACCAGCTGTGGCCAAAAGTTGATAAAGAGTTTGGAATGTCTGTTCTGTCCACTTCAAAACTACGACACGCTGATTGGCAACGTTTAACTTGATGGATGACTTTGGTTTGAGAATTTGGAGAATAAACAAAGCCTACCCAGGTTGCCGAAAAGCCATTGTGAATAGCAGTCGTGGCAGTCCATGATCGTTTGGATCAGTAAGTGAAAGGTTATAGTTCAGAATTACAGTGCAAGAGTGGAAAAGCATATGGCAATACCTGCCTGCTTTGTATCCTCCACCTCTTTTGGGGAATGACTGTGTTTTCCAGAGCCTACATCAGGTAGCTGATCCAGAATGTACTAGTGTTTATTATCTTCTGTTTTGTTGTTTTCATTCACTGTGGCATCCGTCCATATTATTCTCACTTGTGCTGTCCTCTGTTGCCATAGCAACACCTGATGTCTTGCTGCATTTTTGTCTCACGCTCAGGCGAGAAGAGGAGGGGAAAAAAATGAGCTAGATGGAGGTGTGGGGGTGAGGAAAAGATACAGGTCGCATCACCAACGCCGAGCTGCTTGCTTGTTTACAATAAGAAGTGTTTTAGGAGCAAAGTGTGTGTGTGTTACAACGCTGTGTGTTGGTGCTGCATTGTGCCTCTCTGTTTTTCTCTCTGTGTCTATTTCCCCATCCCTCCTGCCTCCCGCTGACCACATGCCTCGATCAGTTTCGGGGGGCCCTTCCTCCCCAGGCAGAGGCTATGTTAGTTCAACGACGGATTGCACAATATGCAGTGGTCTGGGCACAGATGCACACACAGATATACACACAAATGTAAGTTGGCAGGCAGGTTAAGCACGCATACACAAAAAAACATCATGCTTCCCTTTTGATTATCCCCAGGGCTACCAAACATGTTTTTTCCTCGAGTCAGCAGCTCTTTCTTTAGCCAGGGTTTCCACTTTTGACACTTTAATGTGTGTGACACTGACAAACAGAGCGCATAAAAAGATGTGGACCTGACAGCGCTGAAATAGCTGACTGAGGTCAAACATGGTGAGAACCAGCCACTGTCTGTGCATCTTTACTTCTTACTTGTCTTTATTTGTTTGTACCTCTAACCCTTGGTCCGTCCGTCTGTCTCTTTGTCTGGCTGAGGTTCTTTTGTGGCCACAGCTATGTTGTTGAGACTGTGTCCTTGGTGGGAAAAGGAATCCACGAGCAGACTGGCACGAAATTCCCATGGTTCCCTCGACACGTTGATTTTTTTTTTTTCAGCCAGCACACATTTGCCTCTTGTGAACAAATAGCTTTTGGCGCACTGGTTTGGCTCTTCGTATTTGATGAATGGGCATAATCTCCTGTTTGCGGAAGTTATAATTTTTCAAGGATTTGCATTTGACAGAAAGTTTTATCCTTCCCATTTGTCATGAGGGAACTGTCGCAGCTGTGTAATTTAGGTTTTTGTTCTTTAGCTTTTCCTTCTGCACAGACCATTTCCATAGCTCATACTTTCTGGCTTTTGTTTTTCTATTCATTTAATGTTGTTTTTAAGGGTTCGGATCTCCATTCGCTAGGATTTGTGGTGCTAAAAGATGCACCCAATAGGTCTATGCATGTCTGTGCAGAGAGGTACTTTACAGTTAAACGTATCAGGGCTGCAACTATTGACTAAGAAGTAATTGATCAGTCATTTAGTCTGTAAAATGTCAATGTGCTCATTTCAATTTCCTAGAGCTCAAAATGACATCTTCAAAATTTGACCAACAGTCAAAAATCCAAAGACATTTCATTTACTGTCATAAAAGACAAAAGTGGCGGATCCTTACATTTGAAGGTGCAATATGTAAGAATTGGTTAGCTGTTGAATTTATACTCCAAACATGTAGGGTGCAGCATATCACCAGAGTAGCTGCTACATATTGCAAGAAATGTTTAGCATTTGTCCTTGACTGAAACTTACAGAAATAATAGGAGCCGACTAATTGTCTTTCAATTACTCAGTCAGTAATTGATGTATAGTTGCACCTCTAAAATGTAGTTTGAAGAAGCTCACTGACAAACATGATTATTTGGACTAGAGTGCCGACAACCTGATCGGTTATCCAGCTCCCATCAGGTTGAGGGTTCATAGCTAATAGGAGGAAAGCAAAAAAAAGTGGTACTCAAAATCACAGCACTTATTTGATCACATTTTTAGTTTTGTTTTTAAACTCTGAGAATTTGTTGGCATTTTATCAAAAATAATTTGCGCAGCAGTGTCTGAGGTGTAGCATGAATGGACCCAAGTGGAAATTAAAGTTGAGAACTGGCTACAGGCCTTATCATAAGCCCGTTAGTGCTGTCTGATGAAAACACACTGGCGACTGATGAATGAACGAACAGATGACAGATCATTAAACCCCCCAGGGACATTTTAGGAGGTGAAAGTCGGCTCTTTCTTAAAATGACAAGTGTATATTTTGGACATCCTGTACACTGTTTTTTTTTATCAGATAGAAGGTAAATAATGGACCACATCTAAACTATCCATGTTCTTGACAGCAGGCTATGTTTTCTGTCATGAGCAGGTCCTTTTTCTTCACCCCTGACTCTGTGCAGACTGTTTAAGATTTTCCTGTGGGTTCATTGTTTACGTCAAAGACTTGTTGATGTTTTTACTACCAGCTGGAGATTGCCACCCCCAGGCTCTGAGGTTTGGGTACTTTAATAGCCACTTCCTTTTGCAGAAGTAACCCACCAATCACGACATCTTGTCATCAGCCTTCTCCCTCCTACATGCTCCAGTGCTCCAATCACGGTAGAGAAAAACAGCTCTTCCTCTGCGTAGGGACCTCCCACAGTCCACTTTGGGTTGAGCCCCTTCAGACATCTTTCCTCTCGTAAACTGTCCCAGGATCAGGGGGAGGCTGTAAACACGTAGAATGACAGCTCAGAAAGCACTGCCTGATCCTCACCATGCAAGGAACTGGAGGGGTGTCTCGGACTTTTAGCTTGAGGAAGTAACTACCACCGCATGCTGAGTGAACAGCCTCCTCCTCCTTTACCTGTGGACTATAGCGCAGTTTTTCAGTAAGGTCCCAGGAGGAAGGATGTGTTTGTGTGTATAAATGAGATACAAACAGGGGCTGGATGTAGCTGGTCACCAGTCCAGAATGACGCAAGTTTTGTTAAGCTTCAAAGTAAGGATATTGTTTGGAACGACACGGTCTGTTGGTTGAACTGGCCCTGTTTTGAGGAGCAAATTCACGAACAGTTCATTTGATGTGTATCTCTAGCAGATGTGCTGTTTACTCGCTGGCCAATGGCACACCAGAAGAAAAACAATGATTCAAAAGTTAGCCATCCACAAAATATTTCCATGTGGGATGTGGTGACGCTGGTTTGATGTCTGTTGTTTTGATGTTTGGACAGATATTTTACGACTGTGTGCCCATTCGGTGATTGTCTTTTCACACTCTTAAGGACGCACGAGCCGTGGGTGACAGGATGCACATTTCTGCCAAGGACTTCCTACTTTTCCACTGATCTACTAGGGTCCAAGAAAGATGCCAATGAACCAGCAAAAGGCAGAGGAGAAGCCTGCTAGCAACATGGTTGTAGATTTTTGTTTGGCCTCAAAAATACACACAATTCATGTTAATAAGTCGTTTAGTTCGTTTCGTTTTCTCTTTCCCCTTTTCCGCGGTGATGTTGCCCCTTTTTCAGGGGGGTTTCTGGAGCCTATCCCAGTAATCTCAATGGGCAAAGGCCAGGGTACACCCTGAATACGTCGCCAGACCCTTACTGATGGCAGAGGCTGCCACGCATGGTGCCAACTGCATATCAGGAGCAATTTTGGGGTTCATCTTGCTCAAGGACACTTCGACATGTAGCTCAGTTATGCCCAGGGGATCCTGGATTCGAGCCAGTGACCTTCCGATCACTAATCGAACTGCTCTACCCACTGAGCTACAGCCGTTCATAAGTCGTAGTTGTGGAAATAGAACCATGTTTGACTTGGAGGGCTTCTCCATTGGCACTTTTGGTCACATTGATTTGCGTTGCCACCACCAGTTTAAATATGCCGAGTTGTGCCAAGTGGACCACTCCAGAGTCCTTTCTGATGCTACAATCCATTGTTGGAAGTCAATATTTCCAAGTTGGTAGTTCCGACAAAGCTAAAAAGCATCCCAGTGCAACTGCATGGGAAAACATAGACGCCTGTCTAGTCTTGTTTTAATGCACTTTTCACAAAACAAACACTGTAGAAAGTAAAAACTGATGATGAGGTAAAAAGTAATTGTTCACTATGTGTGCCACCATACTGCTGTGATGTCATGTGTGTTTATGCTGGTGAAATCGGACTTGGTGGATCTTTCCCACATATCCGATTTGGAGTTCCAATTTGGTGTTTTTTTAGCATTAGAGGTAGTTTTTTTTCCTAGTTCCGAGTGCAGGGGCATACAGCAACTAACTTCCAGGAAGTTTTATGACGCTCTTCTAACTCCAGCTCTTCACTTGATTGGTCCTTCTTTCGCAAATGAAAACATGAGATGCAGAACAGGTGACCTGATAACAAACAGGGGATGTCCTACTGTCTCTACCAGCACCCGACAGACCTACAGCATCTGGTACAGAGCCATACACACTCTTTCATCTCGGAGCCCGCGACATGTGCATCTGGGTTTGGTGTATGCAGATGTGACCAAGGCAGTCTAATGCTGTAGACAAACTGTTTTGGTCTTGAGGTCTGTGTTAAGCTCCTAACCGTGCTTTACATGATGAACCATGTCTTGAGTTTTCAGGATGAGCCTTTTCTGCATTCAAGGGGCAATTTTTTTTAGATTGTCATGCTTCTTAGACACGGAACATCCGCCCATTTTGCTTCTGCTGGTTTCCTAACATAATTTCCAGCTGTTTTCTATTGTTTATCATCATCACATCCCTATAACCCCTATTTTGTGAGTGTCAGTAGGCGTGGCAGAGGTCTGTTTCTACCTTGCTATGCAGTGTCCTACCATGAGATTGACCTGAGAACCTTTTTTCTTGTAAGAATGCTCCCTCGGGGGGGCAAAAGTTTAACTTACCATCTGTGACCTGTTAAGCTCATCACTGCAGGAGTCAAACTGCACCAAGACACTCTCCAAAGCCTGTCTGCTTGGACCTGATTGTTCAAGTATTTTCCAGGATTTACATATTTTCAAATGCAGAATTCACAATTATTTTATGGTAGAGACCCTTTTGAAAATTAGCATGTGCACTTGTCTTGATGACACTTGTCTTGATGATTTCTAGCAGTAATCAGAGACATACTTGACGCACAGCCATTCAGAATTAGCTGGCAGCACTGCGTCTGTGTGACCTTGGTTGTCCGCTCAATTTTAAGTACTAATGCTCCTCTCAGACAAAAGCTCCGCCTATATAACATATTGTAGGATAAAGTTTATGGACAGATTTTGCACATATTATACAGGCGGTGGGATCCATAAAATATAAATGAGTTAATTGTTGTAAATGTAACAGGGAGGAGCAGTTCTGGAAATGTTGGGCCAAGTTCCTTTTTTATTGTAACTTCTTTGCACTATAAATACAAGTTAATCACATGGGTACAGGCAGCAATGAGTCAGTGCTGATGCCTCTAGCTTTACAGTCATACTGCTAAATATGTAGACCCTAAATGTTATGACAGAAGTTTCAGTGGATTTACAGGAAGTCTGAATATAGAGAGAGAAGTGAGAGGAAGAGAGGAAGTGATGTGAAGTATAAATCTTTTTAATGGTGGTTAGTAATTAGTAATAAAAAGATGATATGAAAATGCATGTGAATGCGAAAAAAGAGCAAAACAGTTATGGGTGTATCATATACTTAAAGATAAACCGCGTTCATTCACGTGCATTACATATAATCTTTTTCTCATTTACGTGAATTGTTGAGAATCGGAGTCCAAGATGAATGTGTGCAAGCCTAAAGTGTTTATTTTATGTAGCTTTCCTTTATATCTTGGCTCTGTGACTGTACAGTAACAGCTGAATACATTACTGAAGGTTCACGCTCTGTAATGGAATAATTAACAGCTGCACAGAGGACAATTCATCTCAGTGATTGTTTTGAAATGGTCCTCCTGGATCCATCAAAACAAGGAAACCTGGTTTGGAGGAGAAATCATGCACTCCATTGGCTGACTCCAGTATAAAATGGATATCAGTACTAACAAGGACAACTTCTTGGCAGTTTCAGTACATGTGGGCTGGTTTCAGAAACATGTCACAGTCAACAAAGATCCCAGGGAATGGTGTCGAGGACGTGAAGCCAGACAGGTTGTTGGGTATCACTTATCAAACCGTGGCATAGCTGTGACATTTTTAAAGATCCTACTATGAGATTTCCAACATTTCCTCGTAGCAAAAAAAGAGAGTTGGTCATCTGCCAATGACTCCCAAAACAGCATATATGACCATTGGAGAGTACCAGCGACAGGTGTACCAGACAAACACCTGGTTAATGTTGTGAAACGGTCACAGTTTTGTTCGGATTTGGAACCAAAACTACTCGGCTAGGTTTAGGAACAGAACATGGTTTGGGTAAAGTTCAGTTTCATATGTACGTGAACTTATAGAGAGATCCTTTAGTGATTTGTAAGAGGGTTACTTGGGTCAGATTTGGGAAACCAAACTTTGTCACAAATTGAATCTCTGTCGATTATTGTTTAATCCCCGAAGGGTGTATTCTTTTTATAGACCTGTAGATTCTTTATTTTGGATAAATATTATTTGAACTTGCCAAACCTAACCTGCAAAATGCCACCAGGCTAAAGTCAAGCTGTTATTATAAATACTCGGAAAGAAGGATTTGAAATTATAAATGACAGTTGCCTGAGCATAAATCCAATCATCTGTTGATCTTTACAAATCCAGATAACACATAACATTTGTATAGCCTTCAGTGCTGAAAAAAAAATGCATTGGTGTAAATCAGTATCAAAAATCATACTGGATCGGAATTTGTAGAATTGTGACACCCCTGAATATAAATATTCAATGTGTAGACCTCTTTGACTTAAAAGAAACATTTACATAATATGTGTGGAGATCGGGCCCCTGAGTGATTGCTCAAGTGTCGATCTTAAAGCAAGGTTGTTTTTCATAATCCTGAAAGAGGACCATTATTTTGAGATTTGAGGTTTTCTTCTGACAGCAGTCATTGTTTAGCCTTTAGATCTCAAGCGTAGACAAGACCCTTGTCTTGTAACCAGCTCAGAACCCACCCAACCCACGCTGCCATGATGGTGGAGACAGAAAACCTGCCTGGGTCCAAGTCAATGTCAGAAATAGAATCAATAACAGCAGTAACTTGATGAGGAGACTATCGGGACTTGAGAAATAAAAAACAATGAAATACTGTGGAAATATTATGAATAGAATTCCAGTATTACTCCACAAGCGGCCCCTCCGCTCAGGCTTTTTTGCTCCTGGGGGTGGAGGAGTTGGGGAGTCCACCACAGTCCCCCACCTCCTCGTCTCTCCGTACCGGGGCCAACCGCAGGAATGCGAGCCGCTGTCAGGAAGCTGTAAAGTGCTGACGCGGAGGTCAGTGAGCGTTTACACACATGTGGCTTTACTTTCACAACTCCATCTTGCTTTTTTCTCCTTTTCTCCGTCATCTGCTCCTTGTTTTTTTCTTGCCATATCTTCCTCTTTCCTGACAGCCCCCCCTTATTCTTCTTCTCCCAACATGAAGGTTCAGATGTGGTCCCAGTGGTCCTGTTTCTGCTCCAACAGGTTGTTTGTTGTACTGTAGGGCATCATCATAGTATTAGACGTGTTAGCTGTAGGACACAGCTGTATGGTACATAACATGTAATATGTTCATGTATTCTTTTTAACTCAACGCTTGGCAAAGAGGACCCCAAAATCTAATTTGTTTGAGCTGCAGGTGAAGACAATCAGGATACAATATGAAAATCTTAAAATAATTAAATGTATTAGGATAACATCAAATTGATGTTCCGGTAAATGTGTCACAGGCACTGATGAGCCAAACTGCAAATTACCGATCCATGGAAAAACAAAATATCCTCACAAATATTTTGAGTTCAGTATGTGTAGTACATTTATGTAACAATATTTCATGCAGTGGTGTCGAATTTAGAAACTGGACACCAGACGTGTTTCTTGAAGTTGATTGAGGATTTTCCTACTTGGCCCAACCAAACAAACCAACACTTAAGATTGATGAGAGCCTCTGTTGGCAGGGTCGACTGTTTTCATCGGCTGAAAATGTTGTCCATCTGCTGCAAAAAAATTGACATTGTGCAGGTCCAACTTGGAAAACAGCTTTGAAGGGCCAAACAGAAAGGGAAAATAGTGAATGGAAGCATTTGTAAAGGTTGTCTGTACTAAACAGAACAGTGGTCCTTCAAAGAGATATTATTGAACCTAAACTATCAACACTTTCCAATGTGATAACTTCTAAATGTGCTTAAAAATACATGGATGGAAATACAGCTACTGACGACGCTAACAGGCCCGACGTTAAGCAGGTATAATGTTTACCATGTTCACCTTAGTTTAGCTTTTTGCTATGCTGACAATTCATTAGTACAGCTGACTGTATTCAGTCCAAAGTATTGGACATAATGAAAACATTGACCTGGTGATGGCGCTGTCTGAGTGGTAGTCACCAAAGGGAATCAAAGTCCAAAGTCCAAGGCAGTGACCAAAGTCATTAAGACTAATCGTCTGGGGACCAGGAATATCTGTGCAAAATGTCAAAGCAGTCCAGATAACAGTTGTTGAGATGTATCAGTCTGGACCAAGGTGGCAGATTGACCTACAAACCAACATAGTCACAGATAGACAGATCGACATTCCCATAGGGTTATGAAGCTAAAAAGCTTACAGGTCAGAATCAAAGCAATTTCCCAACATGGCATCTTTTTTAGTCTCTGAGTGCAGCTGTGGCAAGTTGAAGGAGCAATTTGTCGGAACTCGCCAAAGACAATCTTGTTTCTTTGCTTGAAATAAATCTTCAATTCATGGAGCAAGATGTGAAAATATTCCAGCTCTACACACCACTTTCACACTGCTGCTGATGTCCGACTCTGTAAATCTGGTGTCCAACTGTCCTTAGTCGGTCTTGGATGATGTGTTCAGTCTCAGTTATGTATCCAGCTGTGTTCACTCTCACTTAAGGCTGCCAAATCCAGTTGAGCTGGTCTCTGTGGCCCGTGTGACTCCCCCTGTGATCCGAGGTCTCAGCCCAGACAAACACCGGCTCTATATCTAAATGAGCCATGAGCTAATTAGCAGTAGCTAGCTACAGCCAAGGTTAGCTAGCAAAGAGCAGCTGTTGTTGGTTACTATGGTGATATGCTGCCCCCTATGTTTTTGGGGCGACCTCCGAATTCTGACCATATTCTACAGACGTTTTCAAAATCTGTTAAAACTGTTAGCAAGAAATTGCAAAGTGAGTAACAAACTGATATAAAAAAAATCTGATTTAAAACACCTGCAGGTGAAGCATTCTTCATGAAGGTTATTGCTCATGTGTAAGAAATGATTTCCACTGACTTACTGCCATCGATATGTGATCTTTGATAATGGAGGGTGGCTGCAGACACACAGCCAAGCAGACATGCCATTTGATTAGCTGCTGAGTTTGGTCTCGACCATTTCCAAAAAGGCCCAGAAATTCCACAGGGCCAGATCCACCATGTGGTTCTGCTCGGCTTCAGGAAACACCGGCCATGGACCTTAGTATGAGAGCTCTCTCCTCTCTGTTTTGATGGAGGCAGCAAGGGCAGCTCTCCCTTCATCTGCTACTCACATTCCACTTCGAGCAGAGTAAACCTCTCACACCATCTCCCTTCCAGTCTTCATCTCCAGTTTTCACCACTGAGATTTGTTTTCTCTACTCTGTGTGTGTGAGGGTCCTGTAAATCTGGAACACTGCTGCCTTCAATTTCATGCTGGTATGTCGAACAAAAGCTTAAAAAATAATATCCTGATGTGTCTCGTTGGTGTTTTAACCGTTTGAGCCTCGTGAAAGTTTGCCACATTTACACACAGAACAAATCTTGTGTATTTCGAGGCTTAAAGGAGGCGAGACTCATCTCTTATTCTGTTTTACACACCTTTAATTGACAAAACCCCCGAAACGCTGATGTTGTGGAGGTTGCATTTCTTATGGCCTTGAGCAATGTCAACAAGGAATTGTAAGTTCGATTGTAAGTTTGCCTAAAGCTCGGTGTGTCTTCCTCTCTTGTCTCCATCAGCACTTCCAGACCATGCTGAAGACCAAGCTAAACGTGCTGACGCTGAGGAAGGAGCCGTTGCCCACGGTGATCTTTCACGAGCCCGAGGCCATCGAGCTCTGCTCCACCACACCACTCACAAAGAGCCGGACCCATGCTGGATACAAGGTGGGATCACATGAGCCCAATAATCCACAAAGCCACCTTTGTTCCTGAACAGTAATTCGATAATAGCATTAATAGAACCATAATCCAACTGTTTTTCCCTTTCTGGACACACGTTTTATTCATTCTCACTCTGCACTGGTCCAGCACACACTTTTTGAAGTTTGTCTGAATTCTTGAATAATAATGATTAAATCTGTGTGTGCGGGCACCTGCATATGTGTGTATCTACTCCTCCTGGTTCCGCTCAGTGTCAGATGTAGTTTGATCCAATGAGCTGTTGACTCACAGCCCATTCTCTTCTCTCTGTCCCCAAAACAGAAAACAAACGGGGGGGTGGGGATTAAAATAGCAGCCACGCTCTATTATTACACATAACACTTTAACTGAGTGTATCTCTGTGTGTTTGTCTTGCCTCGCACCACACCAGCGCGAGCTAAACAAATAAACGGGACGAGATGAATGCGGGCACATGTGAGATGACTGTGTGGGTGTGAGGATTTTGTTTTGTGAGTGAAATGTTGCTTTTGGTCAATCACGCTGCGCCATTAACAAGCGTGTCGGAACAGGAACTGAAGCTTTTCCATCTTAACCTAACTAAAATAAACGTTTCATATCTGGCAGCGACGTTCAGATTTGAGGAAAAAATGTGTCCCTCTTGAAAGTATTGCCAAGAAACACACATGTGGAACACACAGTCCACATGCTTGTTGCAGATAATCTGTGTTCGTTGGATCGCTTTGCAGAAGAACTAACAGAAACACACACTATGATGTACGAGCAGACACACACACACACACACACACACACACACACACACACACACACACACATTTATACAGTATATATCATAAATATGTGCGTACACATCTTATAAAACCTTTCTCAAAGAAGCTAAAAGACCAAAAGTGCTGAGTCCTAATCGGCACTTCCCAAAAGCTCCCGAGGTCCAATGATGAACATGAAGTGAAAGTCAGTAAGACGGCCTTCTCTGGCAGAACAGACGAGTTTGGTCTGGCTGGGAGAGATACATGTACGCAGAAGACTTAAGTCTTGTTAACTAACAACGTTTTCATTGATTAAAGTCAAATAAAAGTATCCATATTTGCTGCCCTTTGGCCCATACTGTAGTAACTAAATCTTAAATGACACTATGATTTATTATTAATCCCTTGAATTAAGATGAGAATGAACAGGAACACACACATTGTCAGTGTCTGTGATGATAACAAGAACATGATGTGACATGGATGAGCTGTTACACTGCTCTTCTTGCTCATCTTCTACATTCAAAATTGTGCTTCCTTTTCACAGTACTTCACTATGATATGTACAAAGATGACTGACCGGAATTATAAATGTTTAAAAATGTCAACACTTTACTCATTTTTTTCTTTACTCAACAGTTTATTCATTGTTTTTAAAGGCCCAGTTAGGCCCCGAACTAGTCCTTGCTTCAACACCTTGGAAATCCCTATTTTGGGCAAAGCAGTGTTGTGCACTGGAGTGGGGCTGCATGCGCAACTGTATTTCGACTTTTAAAAAATTATTATACATATTTTACAATATTTCAACCTACAAAAACGCGACAAGGGTACACAAGAAAGGACAATAGGAAAAAAACAGCCTTGCTGGCGATGCCTTTCGAGCGTTGAACTTGGATAATGTATTTTTCTATTTCTCTGGGTCTGTAAGACATCTTACTAAACGTCCTAAACTCAGTGAGGTAATATTTTGTCACATGTTACTGACTCATCAGCATCCTGGTGTTCACTGAGTCATTCCTAATTGTTTTTATTTAGTCATGCGCTGGAAACGTTTTGAAGCACCCAGATGTAACCAGCTGTCTTGTCCAACTAAATATTGTAAAGATGCACAGTTGAACAATTGATTCATTGTTTTTAAAGGCCCAGTGTAACTGAGGTTAGGTCATCTTTAGCTTGAAGATGCTATACCCACACCTCTCTCGCTTGAGTTGTCATATGGAGGAAATTAAGGAATTAGACCACGACATGTAAATACTCAATAATCTAACAAAACTCAGGGACAAACACAGGGACACAAGATCATAACTTGCTTGTATTTCTCTGGGACTTCAAGACTTTCCCTCCTTTCAGAGAGATAATATCATATCACAGGTTTCTGACTCATCAGCATCCTGGTGTTCAGTGCGTCATGCCTAATTGTTTTTAATTACCGGTCGTGCACTGGCAGCGTTTTGTGGCGCGGCAAACTACCCTTTAACTTGGGAAACGTTTTGAATCTCGGATGGCAATCAGAGCGTCCAGATGTAGCCAGCTGTTTATCCAAACTAAACAATGTAATAATGTACAGTATTCCAGTGGGAATAAAGGCATCAGTGACACACAGCAGCCCGTTGAATCATCCCGTTGGCAATCACTGCTATGATAGAGGATAAATATTGATATATCGCCTGGGTGCACGCTGCACCGATCTGGACTCGCTGTTTCTCTCTGTCTGGTGTGAATCCCAGCATCCACTCACCGTCCGCTCGTCTTCTGCACTCGCTGCTCTTCCAGCGTTACTGAGCATGCCAAAGCCGTGTTGCCATGGATAGCACTACAGCTATTCAGCAGAATACCAGCCGCACAAAAAAAAAATTCATTTCCCTCATCTGTCTGCGACCTCCTTATTTGCAAGTCTGTCTGCCTCGCCGCCTGCATCTGCTGGCTTGTGTAACTTCCTGTCTGAGTCACTACCTGCCTGACTGCATATCTGTCTGCCCACCTGCTTCAGCACCTCTGCCTAGAACTCAAAGAGACTTTATTTTCTATTTAAGAGAGAAAAAACGAGGAAACAATGGTCTTACTGCAGCCTTACCGGCCTTCCTGCTTGGCTTTTATAAGCTACAGCACAATATAATACCATTTATTGTCCTCGTGGAGTGTTTTATATTCCCTCTTTTTCATTTCTCACCCCTTTCTCCTTCGGTCTGCTTTCTCCCAGCCCCCAGTTGTGCTCCCAGTTTACAGGCAGGCAGGAAGGCTGGCTGAGGACCGCTGTCCCCCTGCCAAAGCTAATAGCTAGCAAGGATGAAAGGCCACCTCTCATTGCCCTGCCCGGCCTGCTGCTGTCAAAGCAGTCCACTCCACATTCATTGAGAAAATGCGTTCAGCTCCACGGTCATAGTCCATGACAATGGTGAAATTGCTCTGGAGTCTGCTCAAAATACAGCTCCTTACTTGTGATTCTGTTATGTGTGAATCTTGTCTGTTCTCAAGAGTATGGAGTCAACCTTTTCTTTTAAGCTTTCCCTCTTCTCTCAAGAAGGGAGTTCACAGTTCTCCAGAGTCAGGATTTTAGAGTCGCCAGGTTAGAAGCCTGTTAAGAAAAAAAGGTAAATGCCTGCCTTTGCATGAAGCCCTTTGGCTGTGCATGTATAACTTGCGTACAGTAAATAAGCACAGGAGTGTCTGATTCACGTCCACCTTACATTTGTGGCAGCTTTGCGATGAGACAGCGCATAGAAGTGGGAACTAGATTTTCCATTTTGGCAAGTAACACTACTGAAAACAGTAGTTACTGGATGTTGATATTATAACACGACAATCTCCTCGCAACACCGATATAGTCCATGGCTAATATCTGTGTAGTTTTTAAGCAAAAGTGCCAAACATTTCCTAGTTCCAGCCTCGCAATTGTGAAGATTTGCTCCGTATCTTTCGCCTAGATTTTAGCTCTTATATAATTTTAGGACATAAATACAATCACTGTCTTGTCAAGAATTATATAAGGAAAGTGATGCCACTCTTATATCAGCAGCCATTTAGCTTAGCCCAACACACAGACTGGAAACAAAGTGGGAAACAGCTCAAAAATAAACTGAATAACATTTTACGCCTAGTTTGTTGAATATAAACAAATCTAAAAAGAGAAGTTCAGTTTTATGGTACTAGATTATTTCTTGGATGCGATCAGTAACATCTTTCTGCTAACTAAAGCTAACCAGCAAGTGGTTGTAGCATTATGTTTCACATACAGACACAAAAGTAGTATCCACTGAATTTGTAGATAGGTGGTGTTAGTAAAAAGAAAGGTTTTGCCTTTGAAATGACACCAGACGTTGTGTTTCTTAAATTTTTTTTATTCTTACAAAAACAAACGAAAACAAACAGAAAACAAAACACAAGCAGACAAACAAATAGCACACTTCCAGTCCCAAACCCCCACCCCCCACCCCTTAAATGGTCTCACACAGCTAAATCAGCCAATATGGCAGAACCCAAATATAACAGTGAACAAAAAGGTTATTAATTGGAAAAAGTGGAAGGACAATGGAGTAACTGGGCTTTGTCAAATATTCTCTAATAATAATAATTGCAATTGTTTTAAA
Source organism: Spondyliosoma cantharus (assembly GCA_900302685.1). Classification (NCBI taxonomy): domain Eukaryota; kingdom Metazoa; phylum Chordata; class Actinopteri; order Spariformes; family Sparidae; genus Spondyliosoma; species Spondyliosoma cantharus. Next base: position 44,315 of record OMLP01000234.1, on the reverse strand, counting down.
AACTTTGATGAGTTAATCACTTATTATAATATTCCAAAGCGTGAGTACTTGAACTATATTACCTTACGGCACTCTATTGAAAAATGTGTGTCGATATAAAAGCTGAGAATTTGCGTACACACATATTCCATTTAGCTGCTTCAGTTTCAGGGTCCTTGCATTGCGCATGATACTTGAGAGCACCAATCTGCTGCTTCTGCTCGACATAATTTCACTCTTTGCACTGTATGTACAGTGAAACCCAACCAGTGATGGCGTGCATGATTCTCCCGACACTGACATCATTCACACCAGCAGCCCAGAGCGTGCTGGTCCTACCGTGTCTTTATCTAATTTGTCAGGCAGAGGGCCTTTTTTGTCTCCCTGCACTTGGTATTCTGATGTCAGTCAGTGTGCTGTTGGACGTACCATCACTTCTTCTCCAGAGAACAGAACACACAGTGATGACACATTTAGATGATTACTAACCTCTGTGGTGGGATGACCGATGCTCGCAGTTCGCTGCTGAATGTGTGCGTGTTTGTGTCTTTATTTAATGGAGCCTTTGTATCAGTGTCTTATTATTATGTGTGTGCTGAAATAGATTTTTTCTATACACTGCAATGCAAAAACATTCCTGTCTTCAGTGCTTCAAGGGGAACTGGTCTCGGGGATTACTATTGCATATGTGAAAAAGTTGTATGAGGTCTTTCAGGCTCCAGAGAAAGCTGCCGAAAGTCTTATAAATATACGCGTAACACACACAAATCTCCACCTATAAATACAGAATGTTTGTGTGTGTCAGTCTACAGTAGGAAGTAGGCTGTCTATAGATTGATAGTGAGGCGTTTGCTGAATGACAGATGGATTGCAAGGATACCTAAGAAATACAAAAGCTGAGGTACTTAGTGGCACTTCTTAGTGTCTGTAGCTGGGTGCTGCTGTCACTAATGTCAAAAGTATCGATTATTATATACTTTGTCGAGTACCATGCATTTAAAAACAGTATCATATCTACGATCAGTTTTTCAACCCAAGGCTCAACATACAGTAATATTATTAAAGTGTTCCTGTTTCGTTTTTGTAGGACTTTATTTTTTACTTTTGGTCATCGTATCAAAAGAGGTACTGTATTGTTTTTTAAACTCTGCCAAGGGGTCCGTTGTTTGTCGGTTGGTTGGTTTGTGAGCAGGATTATACAAAAACTGCAGATTTCCAAGGAAGTTGGATGGAGGACGGCTCTCGGCCCAGAATAGACCCCAATAACTTTTTGTGCAGACCTGGATAAAGGGATTGATCCAAGAATATTGTTCTCTCGACTAAAAAAACAGGCGGATTTCAGTGGCTGATATCAGTTTGAAGCAGATAAAGGGGACTGTCTTGGTGGAGGTATGCACTCTGATGAATGTCATCCCAGTTTAGGCAGTGTTGTATCAAAGGCTTCAATCATGGTATCGTGACAACCTCGTTTTAAGTTGTTTTTTTAAGAAATTTAAAGTGTTGAAACATGTGTTTCTTGTGGTGTTTAAAGGCCGTCTGTGTTGTCTCTGCTGGTGCTGTTATTCCAGTCTGGACAGCAGTTCATGGCTCCCCTCAGATCGACTGATTGACCCAGGCTGTTCCCAGATAACAGACAGTACATAGCGAGTGGTGGCACAACTTCAGTCTAAGCTTATGATGTCTCTGTTGTGACAGTGTGTGCTGTGCCTACTCAAACATCTTTATAGTAATGCTCAAAACTTTCACTGCGCAGAAATCTGGACTAAGTGTGCTGCAGTCTTATCCCAGTGACCCAGTGTGGTGCTCATGTACAGTAGTTACAGTATTTTTGTGTGCCTGGACTAATAATATGTGTTGGTAAAGAAAATAAGGCTTGTTAATGCCCCTTTTTCATTTGCATTGCAAATTTGTGTGGGTGAGACCATATTTTGTGGCCGGGGATTGAAAACGTAACTGGCACCAGTGTCACTAGACTGGAAAGTTAATGAGTGGCTCAGCTTAAACACATTTTATTGCTGTCATTGGGCTATTGAGAATCTCACCCTATAGTAGGCTGTATGTAAGGGGCAGGCAATGTGAAAGCGTCTTTCATATACACTGAGGTGCTCCTGTCTTCACTTACATTCAAACACTCAGACTCTGTTTTGTACTGGCGCACACACACACACGCACGCACGCATGCACACACGCGCGTGCACAGCATCGTCTTCTACCGTGCAACACAAACAAGCAAATGCACACATCACTTCTTAAAAAACCCTCATCCATCTTTGCATGCCATGGCAAGCGCAGCCAGCTGCACTGTGCTGATTCAATACGTTTAGAGGAATGTTAACAACCTCTTCAGGAATGTCGCATTCCCAAGCAGCGCATTCCCAGTCATGTTGGGGGATCCAGACGCAGGGGCCGACTGAGGGAGAACGCCAGGATGACATCCATCTCTGACAGTGGGACGGTTGTGTATTAGCTATAACTTGCTGCATCATTTTCAGACTGGTCTGAGTGTAACCGTCATGTCAGCTATAAATATGAAGGAGTTACAAAAATTCAATAACTATATAGTGCTGTATTTTCTTTTTTCATATAAATATACAACAAAAACACATTGTGGATACAAAGCCAGAGGGACATTTTTCAGATGTAGAATAAACGAGTAGGTTCTGTCTGCTGGACAAACTATGTACATTTCCATCTAGCTTACCTGAAAAATAAATTAAAAATACCCCTAACCCACTCACTTCTCCTTTCTGGGCTGTCCACACCAAGAACAATCACTATAACAGTAACTATAATGATGATGATCAGCGAGCAGCCACACTGATGAACGATTAAGTTCTGTGAACCGCAGCGCTGAGCATGCACGGAGCGTTCCAGCTGTGTCGGCAGCTTAGCAAAATGAATATTGATATCTTGTTACTGCTGTACATTGAAAGGAAAATCCCCAGAAGGATATGGTTTTACGAAATTCTTCAAAGATGAGGAGAATCCAGCACACTAGTTGTCGTCTTTTCAAGACAAATGTTAGTTATACATTTAATTCAACATCAGTTATCCTGGTAAAAGAGGTCAGCTATGGTTGGAAACCAATGTAATTAGCACTCTTGGTGAAAAAAGTCCCCAATATTAAGATAACTAATGGCCCTGTAAATTTGGATGGATTTTGGCTGTCAGTGTTTCGGTCAAATCGTTCATCGCTCTGAAAGTGATCCCAGCTATATCGTCCCCCACTGTCATTGTCTTTATAGTTGTGGTGTGGACTCTGCCATCCACTTGAGTAAGAATGATTTGTAAAATAATGTATTTATTGTTATTGTTATAGTCCTTGTTGTGGACCACACTTTACACCACTTTGTACAAATCTAAAAAAAGTGGTGTCATCAGCTAAGAGTCCAGCTGCAGTGGACAACAAAATCAAAATTAGTACCTGTAACTACATGTATGTACAGTCGAGCCAAGTCTTACCAGGCAGTGGAAACACAGCGGTAAACCACTGTAACATGGAGAATTGTCATTTCTACACCTCTGTTTTTGAATCGACCTAACAAGATAATTACTGAACTATAGAGGTGCTATTAGTTGATTTCGTTATCTTCGAACAAAACCAAGATAGCTTTCCTCCTGTTTTTATGCTTAGCTAAGCGACTGGCTGCTTGTTGTAGCTTCGAAATTAACAAACAGACATCTAACTCTCAGCAGAAAGTGAAAAGATTGTTTTTCTCAAGCTTTGTAATTGCACAAATAGACTAAACTGTAAAGAGTTCTTGGCCATCAACATAAACTGGCCGTAGATCACCGTCACTGTTAGTTGTTAACCTCTTGTGAACCCATCTTTTCTTTATTTCCTGATAGCTTGACTTTTTGGAAGTTACAAGCATATCTTAAGACACTGATAATACCAGCTATTTTTCTTACTTTTGGCATCCAACAGAAGATCACCACTGCCAGATACAAACCTGATAAGTTTCCAAATAGCCAGCCACTGAGTCATGAACAAAACAGTCGTATTTCCACACGGACATCTCATCTCCTGCCATTTGGAAAAACAAACTTTTACTAGTTTGAACAAAACCTGCCCATGGGGGGGGGGCAAAATAGAAAACAGGCACATATTGAGACATAGACGGTGTGTTGTGTCTGCACCACAACTCTGTCCTTGGACCAGTTTCTGGGAAAGCACCTGATGGTGTGAGGGCTGGTTCCAGAAGTGCTGCTGCCTGTTTGTACCTTCGCTGTACAGTCTGTTCCCAGACCTGATCTAACAGGACCAAGCTGCTTTCCTCAACAACTGCTGCCTTGTTCTGCTCACAGCCCCTCTTCCTGTCATCTCAGACCCTTTCTTCTTCTTTCTCCATGTTCCCAAAGCCTCTCCATAGGGACAGGTATCTCCTCATTGATTCCACTAAGTGTCTCTTCCTCCTCCTTTTCCCAAACCTCCTCCTCTTTTCTTCTCATCCCCTCTGTTCCTTTTCTCTGCTGATAGCCGAACCAGCTGTGGCTCCAGCGGCAGCAGCTGCCCTGCAGATCTACACCTCTCATGCACACATGCATGCCTGTGTGCTTACACACTATACAGACTCTTATGGACACAGACAGACACACAGACAGACAGTGTGTGTTGTGTATGAGGGGACCAGGATGTTCCTGTCTCTCTTCCCACCGGCTCACTCGCTGGGCTGCGGATGTTTTTCCTGTCTCCCTCTGTGTATCGCTCACTTTCTTCTGTCCATGTTTGCATTCATTTCTTTCTTTCTGTCAGCTTTTCCCTCCATCTGTTTACAACAATAACTTTCTGTCTCTGCCTCTCCTTTCCTTCGCTTCAGTCTGTTTATCCCTCTTCATTCCATAATTGTGTTTTTTCAGGCATTGTTGGGTTTGCATCCAGTGAGTCATCAAAAACATGTTAAATGTTAAAATCTGTTTGCCTCATTTATCCTTAAAAAAAGAATTAATTCCTGCTGGCATGACAGTGATGGCAGAGTGACTGTGCTGGCATGCATGTGCCAGTCTTTTGCAGTGCAGAAGCAGGAACAGAAACAGAACTTATGCTGTACTGCACGTATTTGTACAAACCTCCCTGATAAGTCAAGTGCCAGACTTGGGGGACAAAAGCAGTGACTGACAACCTTTTGGGCTTGTGGTCCCATAAAATATGCCGATATCTATTTGTAACTTTGGCAGATTCTGATACTTTTGAATGGAGCAATGCTAGCTGTTACCCCCTGTTTCCATTCACACCTTAACATGCATCTCTTCTTGTCTTGAGTGACCACTTGTGATCAAGTCACAATTCTCAGCTCTCTCTCCGTTTGCAGCAAATTAAATGCATTGTTGTTTTTGACCGGGGGACCATCAGTAGTAGCCAACACACTGGGAGAAACTGATATGATTTTCATGCAAAGAAAGAAACAACTTTATTTAAAACATTTGCTGAATTTACCAGAAGGCCCAATTATTTATGAATCCATCATAGAAAATGTTTCACAGAGTGTATAAAGTTACTCAAGTGGTTAAAACTCACAAAATTGTGCAATTTATAAGGGAGTCTCCACATGCGATGTAATTCAGCTGATAGGCGAGAACAGCAATGCAACCACAAGGAAAGAACAACTTAATGTATTGAATTTAATGCCAAATTTACTAGAGATCAATAAGAATGATTAGAAACTTACTGTAACTGTTTTGAAAAAGATTTTTAAGTTTCTCCTCAACTCATAAAAATGTGCGATTTTTAAAGGAGTCTGGGCATATACTGCAGTTACTACTCAGTGGTGAAACGTTTGCTGCTAACTTTGAAAGGATCCCAAACACGAAATTTGTATAACAGTGAACCAGACAGCTGGACAGACAGCTGTTATTGCTGGCGTGTACCTACAGAGGGCGTCAGTGAGGGTAGTCCTTCAGTGTGGCCCAGGACACATTCACATACACACTGCTCGAAGAATTTGGCAATATGCATCCAGGTTAACCTCTGAATATGGTCAGAGCGATAAGATCTTAAATGCATCCTTAGTGCATCTTGTGAGAATTCACTCCTGAGCTGTCCACTTGTGATCAGATCACACAGGATGGATGTTAGTACCATGTCTGAACAAGGCCTTTGTGTTAAGCTAAGCTTGCCAGCTGCTGGTGGTAGCCTCATACTTAAAGCGTAAAGACATCTGAGTGTAGCGCTTCTAACTCTCTGCAAAAAAGGGAACAGGCTAATTTCCTGAACTGTGAATTTTATTTGAACTTAGACGAGTTAACAGAGCTACCGACAAGTTCAGCTGTCTCTGTCGGTCACGTGACCTGCGCGCTGCAGGTCCGTCAGGAGCTTCTCCTTCTAGGAGAAAGAGAGAGAACAGAATAAGCCAAGAGTCAGTAATGGTGGCCACGTGTCTCACCACACATGCAAATGTTTAGCCGTACTCCCCCACTCTCTGTGTCACACTCACAAACAAACTCGCACTCCATTTCTTTGTTTTTCTCTCTCTCTCAGGTATCCACACTGTACACATGTAGTTTCTTGCCTGCAGCACAAATTCAGTGGATAGCTTCAATTTCAACCTGTCCGTCTGTGTTTCTGCCAGTCCGTCTGTGTTTCTGTCCATGTTTGCTCCATTTCTCTTTGAAGCATTCCTTCCTTGTGGCCCCCGAGGCCTTTGTTCTCATAACCAATCTTTATTTCTGTCTCCGTATCACTTCATATGGAATCAATATATTCAGTCTGACGGTATAGAGCTGGCAAGACTTAGCTGCGGAGGAGCGTCCAGAACAGAAGAGGGGATGTGAGGATAGAGGAGAGACTGGGG